>CAXHTJ010001349.1:0-20755 GCA_964019445.1 Populus tremula | reverse complement strand
ATCCATATCTGTCTTTATACTCTGAGTATTACAATGCCATCTCCGAGCTCACCACCTTGACAAGAGTCAACTCGTTCCCGGAACCTGCGCATGCCCTCTGCTCCTTCATAGCAGCCGCGTCTTAATGCCCACAAGTCACACACTTATTGTCCAAGGCAAATGTCTTCTAGCTCATTGATCTTTAGCATGGGGGCAATATCCATGAAAGTCAATCATGCATTTGTCTCCATACTCATCATAGCCACTTCATTGGCTATCCATCTGATCCATCTCCCATCAGCCATCACATTGGCTCTGGGCGTTTCTGAACTGGGGCTCCTATCCTGGCCCTCACACCTTCCATCTGAGGTGTCTCCGCTCGTCGTTGTGCGGCGGTCTGAATTTGGGGCTCCTATCATGACCCACACACCTTCTTCTGAGGTGTCTTTGCCTTTCATAGGCAGTCGCATCCTCGTTCAGCTGGGATGCTTTAGTGGCTCCAAGATTCTCTACCCCCATGTGGACTTGGGAGAGATTACTGCCACTGATTACATAGAAATTGAAAGTTGCGGCATACTCCTCGCAATCCTCCACCTCGATTTCTATGTTTGGAGCTTCTACGCCTTTCTGCTTGACAGCTCCACCTACACCACTCTCTTTGGTGTCTTCGCCTTTCATCATAGGCGGTCGCCTTTTATCACAGGCATTAGCACCCCCTCAATTAGGTGCTTCTACAACAACTCATCTTTCCATCATTGCATGCATTGGAAAGGTCCTCGCTTGTTGCCTTTTATCAAGAGCACAAGAGACTTCTTGTTGTACAACTTCTAACAGTCTCTGCTCTGAGCTTCATCTGGGAACTCTTCTTCTCCTTGCACCTATTGTCTCAATACAGTACCTCGTTAGGATCCTACGGGTACTCCTGCACAATCTCCGTGTGCCCTCGTGCAATTTCTGTTCTCCAGATTTCTCCATATTCCTTGCTTATGTTTGACAGCAGCTCATCCTGTCACAACACCTATCCAAGTCAAAATAGGGTGCCAATCTTTATCCCCTCGCTGTATTTCTCTTCCATTATCAGGGTCTTCATCAATTCTCCCCTCGAGAAAACACAGTCACCAAATCTAGCTTCTTTGGAGAAATCACCACTCCATCAGATCCTTGATCATACGGAACCCAACTGTTCCCTTTGTGCCTTCATCCTGCTACTCTTCAACAGTTTCATTACAAACTGTTACATATACGAAATAGTACTGTCTCTCCGTATATACAACCATTTGCTAGCTTTGTTGCGGCTTTCCTTTATAAGTGATCTGGAATACAGGTTTTATACCTGATTTCTCAACATCTGGCGAGACTACCAGTGCTTAGATTCGTCAAGATTGGTCTTCATCAGTTTTCACTCTCCACCTCAAATCGTCCATGTCGCACCCTAAAAAAACAAAAATTTGTTTTGCGACATTCGACTGGCGACTTTCGTTTTGTTTTACTGATTTGGTTCTTTGGAGTCGCCACCTAATATTTTGGGTTACTAGAAACCCTAACTGGTCTTTCAGAGATTCTAAGGCAAGGGACAGGTTGCGTAAAGGGAAGGTATTAGCACCCCTAATACGTCCTACCTAAGGTAAGCTGCTTGGTGTTTGGTTTGCTCTTATAATCTATGGTGTTGGTGTTTTCTAGTCTCGTCAATTGATTTTGTATAGAAATCTAAGGAGATTCCATGTGCTTTGAAAGCTTATTTTTCCCTTAGTATTTCAAGAGTTTGCGACTCGTAAATCGTGAAATAAAAAAAATTAAAATTTTGAAATGTCCTCGATTATAATCAAGGCTTCTTTCAAGAATGTGTGCGGATTTATTACTCCCAATAATATTTTGAATATTCATCCTTTTAAGGATTTCTTTATCAAACATTAGCGGTAAATAATAAATGAATTTCCTCCTTAAAAATAAGATTTTTATAGTTTTTGGAATATTGGCCAATACCCTTTGGAGTTTTACAAACATGTTGTAAGATCCAGAAATGCAAGAAAATAATTTGTGTTTAAGAAATCTATGCGAAAACACATTTTCAAAACTTCCAATATTTTTTTTTATATAAAAGAACATTCAAAACATGTTAGAGTATTGGCCGTATGCATGAAAACAAAAACATTTTTTTAATACCGAATTTGTATCTCCACAGTATAAAAATACAAATCGATATTGACCAAAATGCAGTAATAAAATTACAGAAAAATCACAAATTCCTTGAAATAATTTTTGAAAATTTTTTATTTTTTATAATTTAAATTTTTTACTAGACCGAACCCGGCCCAAAAGGGGACTAGGCCAAAATAGGCCCGAAATAAAACAAGCCTACTTTCTACAGTCCAGCCACCTGGGCTGGGCTGATATTCCAGCCCGAAATGAACATTGACTGGTTATTGTGCACCTACACAGTAACCAGTTAATTAATTAGGTGGTTATTGTGCACCTGCACAGTAACCTGGTAATTAAATAGACATGCATAGTAACCGGGAATTAATTAGCTGGTTACTGTGCACACAGTAACCAGCTAATTAATTTCTTACTTGCAGAACGTGCACAGTGCACGTTCTGCATGCAAGAAGACGAATACGGGATAAGGGGAAGAGTTACCTGCGACGATGAGCTTGGGTAGAGGAGCTGACGGTGGTGCTGGTGGCTGTTTTGCTGGCGGTTGCTGACCGAAGGTTGGCTCTTCCTCTTCCCTGCTGCTTCTGTGTTCTTCTCTGCTTCTGTTTCAAGCTTCCCTGTCTTCTTCTCTTTGGTTGCCTTTGCTCCTTCTATCAACCAAACTCTCCTATCCCTGCAGCAGCTTCGTGGAGATGCTGGTGGTGGCGACCTGGATGGTGGTCGGTGGCTGGGGAGCCCGGTGACAGCAACTGTTCCTCTGCAGCGGCTCCTTCTCTTCTGTTTTTGGCCCTCTCCTCTGTCTCCGCTCAAAAACTTCACCTCCCGTCCTCTGTTTTGGTTTCTCTCTTTTCTATACTCTCACAGTATCTTTCATCGTTTCAAACTTCCCTCTCCTTTCAGTTTCCAAAAGCCCTCTCTCGTCCAAAAAAATCCCCCTCTCTGTCCGTTTTTTTTTTATCCTCCGGTCTCTCTCTCTTCTTCGGTCTCTCTCTATTTATAGGGGAAAAAAAGGAGCAGTGTGCCTTTTGCTAGTGCGCCTTCAATCACGCAACGGCTGGTCGGCCAGTGACCCGTTCGGTGGTCTTGTGGGGCTTCGGTGGGGGCGAGGAGAGAGAGGCGGGAAGGATTTTCAAAAACAAAAACAAAGTTTCCTTCCTTCTGTTGCAGATTCGGGGGAAGAAGAAGAGGAACAGTGCCTCTTTTTTTTTTTTTTTTTTAAACATGAAACGGCGTCGTTTTGGACAAAACGCGTCGTTTCATTAAAACAGGGCGCCAAACTTCAAATCAGCCCTCAATCATATTTAATTCATTTCAATTGCATCCCTGCCAATTTCGGTCCCCGCCCCCATAGTTGGCCGTGTTTTTTACTTTGGTCCTTGGCCTCTGATTTATGCAATTTAGCCCTTAATTGATCAATAAACTTCCAATTTCTTCAATTAGGCCCCTGAATCAATTCAAAACAGCCCCCTCTATCTTCGCGCCTTTTCCAAATTGGTCTCTGGTTTCGGATTTTCACAATTAAGCCCCTAATTGGCCATTAAACTTCAATATTTATGCAATTAAGCCCCTGATTTGACCCAATAAATTCCTAAAAAATATATTTTGGCCCCAGAACTTAAATTTTTCTAATTAAAGCCCAAATTGACTTAAAAATCAATTTTTCTTGCAATCAAATCCTCTATAAATTCAAATAAAAATCTAATTAAGTCCATAAACATCCCAATTTGAGCTTTTCTCCTCAAAATTCAAATTTTCCTTCTCAATAGGGCTCTCATCCTTCAAGAATATAACTGTCAAAAAATCCACCTTTGCATTTTTATACTCCTTGACCAATTTTCTGAGTGCTTCTGCCTTCTGTTATTTTAACCTTTTTTGGCTATTTATTTTATTTTTATTTTTGTAGGGACCCGAAAATGGGTTACAACAGTCCACATGACCGGGTGTCCAGAGTGTCTCAATTTTGGCTTCCATCAAGGCATTTAAATTTTCCACTTTAACAGTTCAGCACATGTAATTGGGAAAACATGTGCACCTTCTTCTTCATCTCCATCGACCTCCATCACGACCCTCAGATGCCTCCTAATCGGGCAATCTTTCTTTAATAATTCACCACCACCATTTTTGGTCTCGAATCTCAACGATCGGACCATACCATTGCATCCGAAATGATCAAATTAGCTGCAAACAACTCTTGAATCGTCCAAATCGCACTTCAGGCGGCTAAGATTTGATCAAAACAATTCTGGCCTGATCAACAGCTCAGATTCACTCTCAGACCCGGTTGCACATAGACTCTGCTGCACAGAATCCTTTCCCTCGGCTCAGCTCCCATTCTACTCGTCTTGGCTTGGCTCGGTCGGCTCGGCTCACGGCTGCTGACATGGCAGTGGGTCCCACTCTGCTGACGTCACCATTACATCATGCTGATGTCATCCTGGGCCATGCTTACTGTGCATGATGACGTCACATTACATCATGCTGCCGTCATCCTTATCCGGGTCAGTGATATGGGTCGGGTCGTCTGGTATTGGGGTCCGGTCGGCCCGTGGCGCGTGTCTGTGCGCATGGCCAGCCTCCTCGTCGGCGCGTGTGTACATGTCCGGCGCCGATTTCGACGCGGTTTTAAACAGTGGCTTCGTCTCTTCCTCCTCTACACGGTGGTATGGTCAAAACACAATTTTGACAACTTTCATTTTTGAGCAAAAATCAAACACCACTTTAACCACATGGGAGTTAATATATTTGTCAATGGTGGCAACCACCATTGACAAATGATAACCCTACCCCTTAGGGTAGGTTGCCCATTAATGGCAAATCCCAACAATATGTCCCCTGAATATGCTATGGAGGGTCTCTTCTCAATAAAATCTGATGTGTTTAGCTTCGGGTTGCTGGTACTTGAGATTGTGAGCGGCGAGAAGAATACTAGTTTCTACCACAGCGACTCCCTCCATCTTCTTGAACATGTGGGAAGCTTTCATATACTCCCTTTTTCTTTTTCTTCCTGCTTGAATTTTATTTGATTACTTTCCTAGTCTCCACTCTAACGATGCAACTTTGCGTTGTTATACCATAGGCATGGAAGTTATGGAAATATTCTAATAAAGCTTTGGACTTGATGGATCCTCCTCCTCCTCCTCCACCTTTATATTAATTGTTTTTTTTTTAAACACATTCATTTTGTAATGAATATTATTTAACTTTGAGTTTTTGTTGCTTAATATAAATTTTATTTGCATAATTGGTTTGTATTACTATTAATTTATATTATTTTTTCTAAATAATAATAAAAAAAAATTACACAGGGATTTACCGACGGAATAAATCCGTCGGCATTGGACAGTGTCTGAGGTATGCCATCCCATCACCGACATACTCACCGACGGAAATAATCCGTCGGTATAAAAATACCGACATATTCACCGACGGAAATAATCCGTCGATATAAAAATACCGACGAATTTACAAATGGATTTATTCGGTCGGTATGAAATATCACCGACACTTTTGCCGACGGAGGTAGTCCGTCGGTATTTACATAACACCGACGGAATATATTCCGTCGGTATATTCCAAGCGGGAAACTTTTTTTTTTTTGGCGCGCACGGGCCGTCGGTAAATGTGTTTTTTTTATTACCGACCGATATAGCGACGGAATGTGGAATCACCGACAAAAGGTATTCCGACGGGCGTATTCCGTCGGTAATATAGTCGGTAAATACTTTACCGATGAACGTTCTGTCACACACCGACGGAATATTTCCGTCGGTAAAACTGTGAAATCTTGTAGTGTTTGTATTTTTTATATTATTACTTGCCATAAAATTTTATCTATATAAAGTTATAAAAGCGTGATTGTGTTCAAAAAAGTGATTATGTTCAGTCATTTTTAATTTTTCTTAAACCGGGAAGGAACATGCAAGTCACAATTTATTGCTCTTTGATTTCGATACCGATCCTAGCTCAACAAGCAATGAATCTAGCTCTGTTGGCAATGGGAAGAAAAGATGGAATAAAAGTATGGAATTGCCATTAGTTGCAACTGGACAGTTCTCAGATAGGCTTGGAGAGGGAGGATTCGGACCTGTTTATAACGTAAGTTTACGTTCAAATGAGAAATCCTGATTATCCTAAGAAAAATGTTAAAATAGTTTGAATAAACTCTCAGAAGGACTTTGGTTCATTTAATTGGGAAACATTCTATTCCAAAAATATCCGATTTCGGGATGGCTCGAATTTTCAGAGGCAATGAAACTCAAGCAAATACCAACAGGATCGTTGGAACACAGTAAGTTTCTTAAATTCTGTTTTCCAGGACATGCTACTCTTAACATGATCTGCGCTGACCTTTTCAAATGTTAGTGGCTATATGTTCCCTGAATATGCTATGGAGGGTCTCTTCTCCATAAAATCTGATGTGTTTAGCTTCGGGTTGCTGGTACTTGAGATTGTGAGCGGCGAGAAGAATACTAGTTTCTACCACAGCGACTCCCTCCATCTTCTTGAACATGTGGGAAGCTTTCATATACTCCCTTTTTCTTTTTCTTCCTGCTTGAATTTTATTTGATTACGTTCCTAGTCTCCACTCTAACGATGCAACTTTGCGTTGTTATACCATAGGCATGGAAGTTATGGAAATATTCTAATAAAGCTTTGGACTTGATGGATCCAAGCCTGGGAGATCCTCCTTCAACTTCTACGTTGTTGAGATACATAAACATAGGACTCCTTTGTGTCCAACAAATCCCTGATGATCGGACTACAATGTCTGATGTCATCTCCATGATTGTAAAGGACCGCGTATCTCTCCCGGAACCCTAGCAACCTGCGTTTGTTGCAGGCAGAAACATGGCAGAACCAAGGTCATCAATTGATGAGCTCTGCTGGGGCATCTTCCGTTACTAATGTGACAATAACAGCGATAGATGCCAGATGATTGTTTCTTTTAATACCAAGATATCATTGGATTTATGTAGGAACCAGGGAGGGTCATGGGGAAAAAGGTTTAATAATTAGGTATACAGTCTTAGATGCACTTAATTACATGTAATTATAGTAGGCGTAGCAGTTGAATTCCAGAGGCTAGATTTTTATTAAAAGCTGTAAATGAGAGATCATGCTGTGGCAAGTTTATCTTGATATATAATATTTTTTATTTAGCAACATGTGATTACTTTAATCAGTAATAGTGTTTACTTTAATCATCAATATTAATATCAGATGACCCGTCAAATCAAACCTGGCCTGGATTGTTTTGATTTTTTGAATTGAGTTGGGAATTAAATCCAGTAATTAATCTAATTAAATCTGGGTGAAATATAATAATCAGATTCATTTATTTTTTAAAATTTTTTATATATAAAATTAATTGTTTTGACTAAACATTAAAACAACAATATATATTTTAGAATGGAGTTATTGACAAGTTCTATATCAAGACATAATAGATATTCATAGAATGATCAAAGAAATATATTATATCAAATGAAATTTAGTTCGACAGATTACAAGTGCAAATTCAAGAATAAATAAGTACTCGAAAAATAAAATAAAATATATAAATATTCAAGAAATTAACTAGGCGTACTCATCGTATAATCAATATACATATTTATTTATATTATAATATTAAAAATTATCCCATCTCACCCGGAAAAATATAGATTAAAAGGAATATCAAATGAAAGACTTGAAAAATCTATTGAGTATCGTTAGGAGAACCTACAACAAATATACAAAATATACTCAATAGCAACTCAAAAGAACACAAATAAAATATTCCAACGCATGAAAGAAAACCAGGTTTAGTCTCCTAAGTTTAGAACTAAAACGATAATTTTTCAAAACAGGGACAAAACATAATTTTTTCAAAATTAGAGGACCAAAATGTAAATAGATAAGCATACTGAAATTCCACCAATAAACCATCCTCAATTCTGTCTAGAACGAACTAGGGCCTGAACTGTAATTTTTATAAAGTTCAGGACTAAAATGTAAATTTTCAAAATTGAGAGAAAAACCTAAAAATATTCCAAATCAATTATCAAACTGAGATTCATCATTCTTAACCTCATAATAACATTGTTCAGAATCTCAAAATACATTTAGGGATCAGATTATAATATTTTTAATTTTAGAAAACTAAACTATAATTTTCATAAATCAAGGATCAAAATAAAATTTAATAATCTTCAACCTCGAATACTGTTTTGTCCAGATTTTCGAGCAAGGTTAAAATAAATTTCTTAATACTATGTCTGTCTGCTTGTTTTTGTCTTTACTTATACAAGATTCTTGCACTTTGAAATTCTTGCACATACGACAGCCTACATGTCTCCTTTCACCATGCATTGTCGATGACAGAGCCATTTTCTTTTTATTTTATGTTTTAATAAATGATTTCTTTTTTTCAATTGTATCTTTTCACGTGCTGTTGTGATATTTTATGTTTTTGGCTTTGAAAAATCTAAATTTCTCTTTCTTTCATGCATTATATTATTGATAACGTGACTCAAAAAATACAATGCCAAAGCCTTAAATTGGAGGGGATAGTGCGAACGTGAAGTCCAAGTCAACGTCGAAAAGGGAAAGCTGATAGCAACAATATGTTAGAGACAGAGTATTCGCATAGTTGCTAAATTCAAAAGGGAAAGCGAGAGCATATAATACACCCCTCTCTCTTTCTCTGCTCTTCCTCGATACAATTTTTAAAATACAATGAAAACACTCTAGAGCACCAATGATTTTTTTTATAAAAAAAAAAACTAAGAGCATATAATACACTTGAAACTGAATCTAGATCATGAATTTCAATAAAATATAAGTAAAAACAATAAACAAAAATATATTGTATAGAAATTTACATTTAAGTTCTAGATTTCAAAAAAAAAAAATTCTCTTTCTTCAATGCCTTATATTATTGATATTTTTACTGTAATTTGAAATTCAACCCCCATTTCAGCATTACATGACTCATTAAACAAATGGCATAGCCTCTAATTGGAGAGGATACCGAGAAAAGGAAAGTCCAAGTCAATGTGGAAAATTATTGGTAAGAGCTGACAGCTACAATATGACAAGAGATCTAGAGCATTATCATATAGTTGATGAATTCACAGGGGATTTCTTGTTTTTTTCCCTTCCTCTTTCTCTGATTCATGCTCAGTCACAGCTCTTTCACCCTTAATCCCACGAATTAGAAAGGATGTGTGTTGAGACAAAGCCACGTTTTTTGCTCTTTATGCTGTTGTTGCTATTCGTTTCCCATAGGACTTGCTTCTCCATTGTAGGTGATACCCTTTTGGTTGGCCAATCTCTCTCTGCAAGCGAGACCCTAATATCTCGAAACGGCGCTTTTGAACTCGGTTTCTTCCAGCCAGGCGCTTCTTTAAGCATTTACCTGGGAATATGGTATAAGAACTTCGGATATAAGGCGACTGTTTGGGTAGCAAATAGGGAGAGCCCTTCCAACTACCCTGCTTCATCGAAGCTTGAATTGTTATCTGATGGCAATCTTGTCCTACAGACATATTTCACCAAAACAGTTTGGTCAACAGCTCTTGCATCTTCAATGTCGAATACTAGTACAGCAGAAGCAGTACTTCTTGATGATGGAAACTTTGTCGTAAGAGATGGCTCAAATCCAGCTACCATATATTGGCAGAGTTTCGATTATCCAACTGACACATGGCTACCTGGTGGAAAGCTTGGAATCAACAAGCACACTGGGCAAGTGCAGCGGCTTATTTCCTGGAAAAACGCAGAAGACCCTGCACCAGGTATGTTCTCGATTGGGATCGACCCTAATGGAAGCAGTCAGCTTTTCATAGAGTGGAACAGGTCACACAGGTATTGGAGCAGTGGTGATTGGGATGGAGAAAGATTTGCCTTGGTACCTGAGATGACATCGAGCCATACTTTCAACTATAGTTATGTATCAAATGAAAATGAAAGCTACTTCACCTATTCTTTGTACAATAACTCATATCTTTCAAGAACCGTGATTGATGTTTCAGGACAGATGCAACAACTCGCATGGTTTGATTGGGGTCTTTTTTGGGCTCTTTTTTGTGCTCAACCAGGAGACCAAGCTGAATTTTATGGTTTATGCGGGGTTTTTGGAGTCTTTCAAGGAAATTCATCGAGCTTTTGTGAATGCCTGAGAGGTTTTAAACCATTAGTGCAAAATGATTGGTCAAGTGGTTGTGTTAGGAAATCTCCTTTGCAGTGTCAAAATAAGAGAAGTGTTGGAAAGGGAAGATGGATTCCTAAAGATTTCGAATCTGACATTACCTGCAAATTCAAAAACATATCAGAAAGAGAGTGCTGAAAGATGTAGATTGCATTGCTTGGAAATTTGTTCTTGCGTGGCTTATGCCTATAATTATAACAGTGGGTGTTCTTTATGGGAAGGAGATCTTATAAACTTACAACACCATCCAGGGGTTGCTGATGGCCGGGCTGGAGCAGAAATTTACATCAGACTTGCTGCTTCTGAGCTTGAACAACAGATTGGTAATGGCAGTACCCGAACAGGTATGGCTTTGTACATATAGACAGTATGATCCAATAAATGACGAGAAACCATTTTTGACAAAATCACGGTAAAAAACGCGGACGCAGTGTTCCCTGACATAACCTATCTTTCCATTTTTTTCTACAATAAAAAAACTTCTTAATCCAGTGTACAGGTATTGGTTTATGATTTTGTAATATTTGATCTCTATATTTACAAGACTCCTTTGTGTCCAATAAATTCCTGCTGATCGGCCTACAATGTCTGATGTTATGCACATGATTGTAAATGAACAAGCAGCTCTCCCAGAACCTAAGCAACCTGCTGCTTTTGTTGCAGGCAGAAACATGGCAGAACAAAGACCATTGATGAGATCTTCTGGGGTACCTTCCGTGAATAATGTGACAATAACGGCGATAGATGGGAGATAGTTTTTTCATCAAGAGGTCTAAAGGACATGAAGCTACTTCAATATCAGAGCGAGGAAGCTATGAGTATGGAGCTTAGATCAAGCTTATTTGTATAAGTTCTCCGATTTGAATCGTACAATTGTTTGTTTCAGTTTTTCCTATTATTTTCATTGTATTGAAACATGAACAACGTCAAATCAAGTGTTCATAGAACACATTTAATTCAGATCTTAAATATATTAAAAACTCATTTTCCTTTGAGTACAAATTCATCTTATAATACCACATAATTAGCCCGTCAGATGCTGAAGGCTTGAAGCGGTTGAGTAGGCTAAATGGACCCAACAGGCCAACACTGACACAGCCAGTCCAATACCTTCCTTCCTTCCTTCCTTCCAAGCAGCTCGTCACCCTGATTGTCTGAATAACTGGTTTTGCTGAGGGGGTGCTGATATTTTGAAGATTGCCTGGTGTGGTTGCATTTATTAAGGAACAAAACTAAGGAGTTGCCACTAGATATTCGACAGTACTAAGTCTGTTTGCTTGTTTTTGTCTTTACTTCTACAAGATTCTCTGTTTGGAAGTAGGATTTTCCTGTTAAATTGTTCTTTGATAAATGAAAGACAAATCCTGTGTCTCTGATGGGGTTTTTATAGAATTGAAATAACCATTGCGATTTTCTTATATGTTAATCTTAGATGGTTTTTGGATGCTTTATTAGATGTCTGATAATGCAAGAGCTAGAGGGGGTCTGATGGATTCCCAGTACTGGTATTAAGCTAAATTTGACAGTAAATTCTTTTCTAACGAAAGAAATTGTAACGACAAGAAAGTGTCAACTTTTTTTCAATTGCACTTTGAAATTCTTGCACTTACGACAGCCTACATGTATCCTTTCACAATGCATTGTGGATGACAGACCCATTTTCTTTTTATTTTATGTTTTAATAAATGATTTCTTTTTTTCAATTATATATTTTCACACGTTGTTTGTGATATTTTGTTTTGAAATACTTGAAAATTAAGGTGTTTGCTTGAATTTCAGAATTAAATTACAGACTGATTTAATAAAACAGTATTTAAATTTATAGTATTAAAAAAATAAAAGAAAAGGGAGGGTCATGGGGAAAAAGGTTTAATAATTAGGTATACAGTCTTAGATGCACTTAATTACATGTAATTATAGTAGGCGTAGCAGTTGAATTCCAGAGGCTAGATTTTTATTAAAAGCTGTAAATGAGAGAGCATGCTGTGGCAAGTTTATCTTGATATATAATATTTTTTATTTAGCAACATGTGATTACTTTAATCAGTAATAGTGTTTACTTTAATCATCAATATTAATATCAGATGACCCGTCAAATCAAACCTGCCCTGGAGTGGTTTGATTTTTTGAATTGAGTTGGGAATTAAATCCAGTAATTAATCTAATTAAATCTGGGTGAAATATAATAATATCAGATTCATTTATTTTTTTATTTTTTATATAAAATTAATTGTTTTGAATAAAAATTAAAACAACAATATGATATTTTATTGAATAAAAATCGAAACCTAAACCGAGTTAAGTTATCGGTCACAAATTTATTGAGTCTACTCGTTTAATATAATTTCAAGAAAAGATATTTTCATCATTTCTTGACTAACAATTATATTCATGACCATTTCTTTGTGTATGATTCTGATTTTGTCTGTTCTGTTGAGTTGTTTATTGTGGCCAGACCACTGGTTGTTCAATGGTCAGTTAGCAATTCAAATTCTCTGCCACACTACCGGCCAATAACATTGATGATCATCTGGTGAAGATAGCAGATCTGATTTAGGATGATGAGTTCCATTATCTTAGGCTAAAGATATCACAAACTAGTCTTTTGTGATTGACAACTTGAAGCTCCTATTGTTGCCTCTCTGGATTGCCTGTGTGATCTTTATTTTCTTGCATGTGTCCCCACTTCCCTTCCCTTAAACCTATCTGAAGGAAATCTTTAAAATTATTGACTTTGAGTGCTGACACTTGAATTGGAAAGAGTATTTCCCAATCATAGGCATGCAGGTCATGTTTATATTTCAAGTGCATAGGTTTGACCCATATTGTCACGACCCGAATCCCGGATCCGTGACCGGCAACGTAGGAGCGGTGTCGAAAGGACACCTCACCTACGCTAAGCCTTAGAACGGACATATCAAAAGAACAATTTGTTCAAAAATACGCAGCGGCTCATAATCTTCAGAAATATCATATAATTCAAAACCCGAAAAATAATTATTAAAACAAAAATAATAATTCATAATACTCATTACATTGTCAAAATCCAAACTTAATTAAAATTAAGGTAACAGTGGAGCGTCTAAGACATCAAATCAAAACTGAAAGGAAAGCCTCGCGAACAAGCAAGGCATACCGACCAGAACTGAAGAAGCGGAAACACTCAACAAAGTCCCAGAAACTAAGAACCTGAAATAATATTAAAAATGAGAGGTGAGTTCAACCAACTCAGTGAGGGGAATAACATTTAATATACATTTCATATATTTCAGATATTATTTGCAAGATGATTTATCTTGATATACATATACATATACATATACTTATACTTACTAAACATATTATCATAACGTAGCATATTATAATAACGTAGTGGATTACATGTCAGAGAACAGATGACACCCGAAGGTGACCAGATGACACCCGTAGGTGACCAGATGACACCCGTAGGTGACCAGATGACACCCGTCGGTGACCAGATGACACCCGTCGGTGACCACTGTGGGATGATCAATCACCACAGGCTGATGCCTCTCTCACCAGCTAGGTATACAGAATACTATGTGCACACAGGCTAACTATTCTCCGTTAGCATGGAGTTACTGACAAGTCCCATATCAAGGCATAATAGATATTCACAGAATCATCAAAGAAACGTATATCATATCAAATAGAATTTACTTTATCAGATTGCGAGTGCAAATTCAAGAATAAATGAGTACTCGGAAAATAAAGCAACATATATAAATATTCAAGAAATTTACTAGTTGTACTCATTGTATAATCAACATACATATTTATTTATATTATATGCATATTAAAGATTATTCCACTCACCCGGAAAATATAGAACTAAAAGGAATGTCGGACGAAAGACCCGAAAATCCGATTAAGGATCGTTAGGAGAACCTACAATAAATATATGAAATATACTCAAAAACAGATCAAACAAAAGATCCCAATGCATAAAATAAACCGGGCTTAATCTTCCAAGTTTAGGGACTAAAGCGACAATTTTCCAAAACAGGGACCAAAACGTAATTTTACCAAAATTGGAGGGCCAAAATTGTAAATATATATCCATACTGAAATTTATCCATAATTCGTCCTTATCTTTGTCCAGAATCTTGAATTATGCCCCAAGGTCCAAAATGTGATTTTATCAAAATATTAGGGGTCAAATCGTAATTTGTCAAATTGGAGGACCAAACTGAAAATATTAATTATACTGGAATTTTGCCTTTAAATCATCCTCAGTTCTGTTCAGAACTCAATTTATGCCCCAGGGACCAATCTGTAAAATTTCCAAAGTTCGGGGACTAAACTGCAACTTTCACAAATTGAGGGACCAAACTAATTTTCGTCATCTTCAACCTCAAACTCAGAATTTCAACAGATCATCTACTGTTATCTCCTGATTTCTAACACAATTTCACCATTTAAACAAAATCATAACTCAAAATCATTATCCTTCAATTCAATCTCTCAAAATCAACTAATTAATCAAATACCCACAATAATCAACTCCTAACCTTCAAATTAATTCATCAATTAACTCAAAATACAAACTTCAAAACTCTACAATTAATCAAAACCGAAATTTAACATATTATACACTTAAAACAATAAATCTTACCTTTTTACTTATTTCCTCTACTTCTCTTCTCCTTTTCCCCTTATTTTCCCTTATTTTCTCTTCTTCTTCTTCTTCCTCCCTTTTCTCTTACGGTTTGTTCTTCAAATTTTCAGATCCCTCTTTCTTTTTCTATTTATATTTATCAATTATTTATCCAATTACCATAATACCCCTTATTCCAATTTACTCACTCTTTAAGCCTCCAAGGGCTTTATTGTATTTTCCAACCCCTTTAACTCAAAATATTACACATATTTTGATGGATTTTGGTGCTTCTGGTTAAGTGCATAAACGAGTGTAAGATGCTGCCTCTCATGTTCTTGCATTGATGATGAAACTTTTTGGAGGATTGTGATCTTTATTTGACCTGATCTGTTTCCAGGGGCAACCTCATTCCTGTTTACTCAGTACAAGTACCTCAGTGTCTTCATGTGTGTTTTTGCTGCCATTATTTTCCTCTTCCTTGGTTCAGTTAAGGGATTCAGTACCAAAAGTGAAGCTTGCACATACAACAAAGGGAGTCTTTGTAAACCAGCTCTTGCCAATGCTGCCTTTAGCACAATTGCTTTCTTGCTTGGTGCTCTTACTTCTGTCCTCTCAGGATTCCTAGGCATGAAGATTGCAACCTATGCCAACGCCAGGACAACTCTAGAAGCAAGGAAGGGTGTAGGAAAGGCCTTTGTCACAGCTTTTCGTTCGGGGGCGGTGATGGGTTTCCTTCTTGCTGCGAATGGTCTTTTGGTGCTCTATATCTCCATCCTCTTATTCAAACTCTACTATGGAGATGACTGGGAAGGACTTTATGAGTCCATTACTGGTTATGGCCTTGGAGGTTCATCAATGGCACTGTTTGGAAGAGTTGGAGGAGGAATATATACAAAAGCAGCTGATGTTGGGGCTGACCTTCTTGGAAAAGTTGAACTAAACATCCCTGAAGATGATCCAAGAAATCCAGCTGTAATCTCCGTGAACCCCTTTAACACTCTCTTTAACTAATTACACGATCAAAGTCTTATCCTTCATGCTATTTACTTCGATTGGTTGCAATGGATTTATGGTTTCTATGCAGGTTATTGCCGATAATGTGGGTGACAATGTAGGAGACATTGCAGGGATGGGATCTGACCTATTTGGATCTTATGCTGAATCATCCTGTGCAGCACTTTTTGTTGCATCTATATCATCCTTTGGTATTAGCCATGACTACACAGCCATGTCTTTTCCACTGATTATAAGCTCAGTTGGGATTGTAGTTTGCCTGATAAGTACACTTTTTGCAACCGATCTCTTCAAGATCAAGGATGTAAGTGAAATTGAGCCATCACTGAAGAGGCAACTCGTTGTTCAACAATTCTGATGACTGTTGGGATTGCCATGGTCAGCTTCTTTGCTTTGCCATCAGGATTCACTATCTTCAATTTCGGAACCGAGAAGGTTGTCAAGAACTGGTACGCTACCCACCGAAAAAGTCTATTTCCTTTTCCCATGGAACATTTTGTAGCATTCCATTTTCTTGATTGAATTACATGTTACTGCAGGCACCTTTTCTTTTGTGTTGTCATTGGCTTGTGGGCTGGACTTGTGATTGGATATACAACAGAGTATTACACTAGCAATGCTTACAGGTTAGTTATGTTCTCAAAGAATCTCTCTGTATAACAAGTTGCGCTTCTCTTATTGATAGGGCATCACCGAAGTGGGAAAGCCAAGCAATGGTTGAGAGTCTGTGACCCAGGGATTTCCTTATAAATTCCCAAATGTCATTGGGGCTAACGTACAGGAGAATGAAGAGATCCCCACATCCTGAGCAATGTCCTTAGCCATCAAAGCAAGCAAAATATGCTTCATTTACTAAGAAAATTCATTCGAGATTTCCTAGCTTATGTTCTCTGACTGAGAGACTGAACGCTCCACAATCAAGAATAGATGGATTATGATTAAACATAAACTAAAATGGAGAGCATACAAGAAAATCATAGACATATCAGCTGAGGTAAAAATGCCACTACCTTGTGATACTACTACGTTCACATCCAGGATGAAAGGAAAAGAAAAAATTACTCACAGGGATGTCAACAATCTCCGGTTTACTGTATGGTGAATGAAAGATTATAGGATGTAACAGAAAACTGAAGGATCACCGTGTTTACAGTCACTTCTGTAACACAACGCAGTTTAAGTAAAGGTTCAAGTCTTCGAAGTTGATCGAGGGGATTTATTA
The DNA here is from genome assembly GCA_964019445.1 of Populus tremula. Taxonomy (NCBI): domain Eukaryota; kingdom Viridiplantae; phylum Streptophyta; class Magnoliopsida; order Malpighiales; family Salicaceae; genus Populus; species Populus tremula. Next base: position 3,574 of record CAXHTJ010001349.1, on the reverse strand, counting down.
GAGCCTTCTTGTACCCATGAAGGATCAAAATATTTGCCTGCCACTTTATATGCTGCCTGGCTTGTGACTTCGTTTGCCCCTGCTTCCATACTCGTCTCACTGTAACTCCTCTTTCTGGAATTTGAACTTGATTTTTCCTTTTGACTTTCAGTTTCATCTCCCTTTTCTTCTCCCCTCATGGTGTCATTTCCTTTATTTGGCTGGGTTTAGCATTTGGTTGTGGAAACAACGGAGGTTCCTGGCCACTCAATCGACAACACACTCTTTCAACCGTTTCACTTTTTTCTTTCCCCAATCCACTACATCACAGCCCACCGGGAGCAGACTCTGTGTTATTTCTCATGAAGGGTTGATTCTATGAGGATTCACCTGGCTATAGAGGCTGCAACTTGCCTTTTCACCAGCATATTATGATACATATTACGGCCAGGGCCAGGGGATACATAGTAGTAGTAGTTGCACCCAACTCATCCGCGAATGATGGCGAAGGTGATACTGATGCTTTAAGCAGTGCCTAGACACCCTCCGGAGTCTGCAGACTTTCATGACAAGATAGGGTATGCAATGTCTTTGAGCTCCCCTGCCCCCATGCAAGTGGATGTATTCTTTCAAGAATTGGAAAAAGGAGTGATTTTCCTCTATGGATTTGATGTTTTAGTATTTAACGAAGAATAAAGTTTCAATCTTTAAGGGTTTACCGAAGACCAAATGAAGTGTCAACAGTCCTCATAAGACATCGTTTTATTGTGCATAAAGGTATACTGGTGGTCCAAATCTTTTTTGACTATCAAAACACACACAAAGCCCTTCTCTTCACCTCAGTCCCCCTCTTCCTTCCCTCAAAACCCTTCTTTAGACTCACTAAAATCCCGAGAGTGTCTTCATAAATGGAGCTTTCGTGGCCATAAATGTCCGCTAGCTGACATTTTCTTTTTACGTCAGTATCTTTAAGATATCTTAAACTTAGAAAATAGTCCTCTCATTAAAGGAATTTGGTAGAATCCGCCTCAGCTCTGTGAAAAATCCCACAACTAAGTGACTTGTCTACTGAATTCCTTTGGACCGAACAGGTTTTGCTTAAGAAGGGGTGCTGTCACGTTGAAGATTGCCTGGTGTGGTTACATTTATTATGTTTGCAAGGAACACAATCAAGGAGTTGCCACTAGATACCTGACAATAGCACGTATGTTTGCTTGTTTTGTACGTCCTCGCAAAAGATTCTATGTTTGAAGTAGAATTTTCCTGTCAAGTTGTTCTTTGATCAAAAAAAAATTCCTGTTTTGTTATATGATTTTTGGTTTCTGGATGCTATATTAGATATTTGATGATGCAAGAGCTAGAGTGGGAATTTGATGGATTCTCTGTGCTGGCATTAACTAAATTTGAGATTTTTTACACATACGACATAGACTACTTTAACTACATATATTTATCAATGACTTTCAAAGGTCCTGTAATAATGGTCCTAAATCTAACACGCTCTAATCGAACTTTATTATGAACAGGCATTTCAATAATTAAAGTTGACTACTACTGTGGTTGTTTCTGCACGTGGTTTTATTTGACTATGTGAAATTTTTTTCTTAAGAAACAAAGAATAATAAATTAAAAAAGGTAATACCTTAAGATGAGCGAAATATACAGAATTTATTCATGTAAGAATATATAGAATAACTTTGAAGACAAGCGTGTTTTGGACATGGTTTTAAGTAAAAACAATAAACAAAAAACATACCATATAAAAGTTTTCATTTTAAAGTTTCTTTAATGCCTTATATTATTGATATTCTCAACGTAATTTGACAATTCAACCCACATGTCGTCATCACATGACTAAAACGTGAAATGCCATAGTCAAAGTGAAAAATTGCAGGGAGAGTTGGTAGCAACAATATGATCAAAGAAAGATTTCGTATACTTGTTGAATTCGCAAGGGATTTCTTCTTTGTTTTCATCCCTCGTTCTCTGGTTCATTCTCAGTTACATTTCTTACACCCATAATCCCACAAATTAGAGAGGATGTGTGTTAAGACAAAGCCTTGTTTCTGGCTCTTTGTGCTTTTGTTGCTATTCGTTTACCATAGGACTTGCTTCTCAATTGGAGATGACACCCTTTTGGTTGGCCAATCTCTCTCTGCAAACCAAACTCTAATATCTCAAAACGGCATTTTTTAACTCGGTTTCTTCAAGCCAGCCGCTTCTTTAAGCATTTACCTAGGAATATGGTATAAGAACTTCGCAAATAAGACGATTGTTTGGGTAGCAAATAGGGAGAGCCCTTCCAACAACAATGCTTCATCGAAGCTTGAATTGTTATCTGATGGCAATCTTGTCCTGCTGAAAAATTTCACCGAAACAGTTTGGTCAACAGCTCTTGCATCTTCAGTGCCGAATACTAGTAAAGCAGAAGCAGTAATTCTTGACGATGGAAACTTTGTCGTAAGAGATGGCTCAAATCCATCTACCATATACTGGCAGAGTTTTGATTATCCAACTGACACATGGCTTCCCGGTGGAAAGCTTGGAATCAACAAGCACACTGGGCAAGTGCAGCGGCTTATTTCATGGAAAAACCCAGAAGATCCTGCACCAGGTATGTTCTCGATTGGGATCGACCCAAATGGAAGTAGTCAGTTTTTCATAGAGTGGAACATGTCACACAGGTATTGGAGCAGTGGTGATTGGAATGGAGAAAGATTTACCTTGGTACCTGAGATGAGATTGAACTATATTTTCAATTATAGTTATGTATCAAATGAAAATGAAAGCTATTTCACCTATTCTTTGTACAATACCTCAGTTCTTTCAAGAACAGTGATTGATGTTTCAGGACAGATCAAACAATTCAGTTCTTTGGGAGATTTTGGGGATTGGTTCCTTTTTTGGTCTCAACCAAGGGACCCAGCTGATGTTTATGGTTTATGCGGGGCTTTTGGAGTCTTTCATGTAAATTCATCAACTCCTTGTGGATGTCTCAGAGGTTTTAGACCATTTGTAGCAAATGATTGGTCAAGCGGTTGCCTTAGGATGTCTCCTTTGCATTGTCAACATAGGAAAAATATTGCAGTGTCAAATGATGGGTTTTTAAAGATGTCGAATCTAACATTACCAGGAAATTCAAAAGCATATCAGAAAGTGAGTTATGAAAGATGCAAATTGGATTGCATTGAAAATTGTTCTTGCATGGCTTATGCCTATAATGATAATAATGGTGAGTGTCTTTTATGGGATGGAGCTCTTATAAACTTCCAACAGGCAGAGGTTGCTGGTGGCAGGACTGAAGCAGAAATTTACATCAGATTTGCTGCTTCTGAGCTTGAACTTGAGACTGGTAGTGGGAGTAGCGGAATAGGTATGGTAAGAAGGTTGTATCTATATAGCCATAAATGATAAAATAAATGTACGTTGAGCAACTATTTTTCACAAAATAAGGTGTAGTCTTTCCAGATAAAAGGGTGGACGCAATGTCCCTACATAACCTATCTTTCCATTTTTTTCTACTTCAAAAAAACTTTTAATTATAAATGTGTTGGTTTATGATTTGGTTAATATTTGATCTATGTTTTCAAGTAGG
>CAXHTJ010001348.1:0-28151 GCA_964019445.1 Populus tremula | reverse complement strand
TACCAAAAATCAAAACCTGGAAAACAAAAAAGGAAAAAACTTCAAACTGATCCTCTAAGGATTCAATTTTCCCTCTGCTTTTCACACTTGAATCATAATAAAAAATATAAAACCAATTTAGAAGCACTGCAAACACATGAAAAAAAAAACTGGGAATCAGTGCTTCAAGACTCAACCTTGAAGGCCCTACTAACACAAGGTGATGGACTTCTCCTCTGTATTCTGTAATGTAGAGTGCTTGGGCACCCACCAGACCCGCAAACTCTTGTCAAGACCACCACTGTAAAGCAAGAACCCACCACCAACAATATTAGGTGATGCTTGCAGACACTTGACAGGCCCTTCATGGCCATTTATGACCCCAACCTTGGAAAGCTTACCAAAAGCCTCTCTCTTCCATATACCAATGTTCTTATCAGCTGATCCACTAAACAAAAACTCCCCCGCTAGACAAATGCACAAAACAGCCATTTGATGTGCTTTTGTCTCAGACACCATCTTCCAACTCACAAAATCATAACTCCCTTCCCACCCCATCACAAAACCATCTGATCCTCCTCCATAAACCCACTTTCCATCATCTGAAACAATCACTGAATTAAGCGAAACATCTTTATGACCCTCCAAAATCCCCTTCAAAGAATGTGAACGCTTTCCCTCTTTCCCCCAAGCCTTTATTTTCCCATCTGCAGATGCTGAATAAACTATCCCTTTACAGGCCACCAATCCATTTATAGCATCATCATGAGCCTTGATTGACTCCAAACACTTCAAATCTGATATCCTCCAAACCTTAAGAGTCTTATCCCAAGAACCAGAATAAACTAACCCATTATAAACAGCTAAACAAGAAATACTGTCAGCATGTTCAATCCATAATTTCTTATGATGCCTCCTGGTTTGCACATAATTACTTTGCTTCATAAACTTTCCTAAATAATCCTTTGTAGTGGAAGTGTATCAACAAGCCTAAACACGTTTTCAGACCTCCTTGACACCTTCCATACTCTAATTCTACTATCTTGATGAGCAGTAAAAACCTTATTGCCAACAGAAACTAATGCCTTGACAGAACCATCACCTTGACCAAACTTTGTAAACAACCTCATATCAGGCTGTTGCCAAACTATAATATCCTTGCCTTGAGAAGCACTTAGAATGAATTCCCCACATAAGGCCAAGCAAGAAACTGGTCCAACATGATCTGATAAAACAGCCAAAGGCCTATATGAACAAGCCCCGGATAGAGATTTGCTTGGACAATCATACTTGACATCTTGAAGCTCAAAACGAAATGATATTGCTGGGCTATCTTCACTGGCTTCACTGCTGCAAATACTGCTGCTGCTGCTAGTACTACTCATGCCAATAGTACTTGTAGCTGCTGCAAATAGTAATGGAGTTGAAGTAGTTGTGATTTCTGACACAAGAAGATCCATTGAAGCGATCGTAAACCAGTCTGGAATCTTGTTTCTTGGTCCGAAAAAAGGTTTTTCTTGGTCTTTGAGAGAGAGAGAGAGAGGAGCGGAGAGATACACGGATTTCTTGACGGAAAGCTAAAGTATTTGGTGAGAGAGTATTCAAATGGTATAAGAAGGAGGTCCAACGGCTACTTTGAAAACGTTAGTTTGATCCTGAAAAAGAAGTAAGCTAGGGACCTCCATTTTTTTTAACTCTCTTTTATTTAATGGATGATTGAGCTTAGCTGTTATGGGCCTTAGGGCTTTTATTAATTTCATTTTTTTAGCAATCATGACAATGATGTGAAATCTCTGTTCACTAGACACAAAATTCTTGTATCATAGTTATAAACTCCTCCTAATCTCCCCAATTAACTCGATAATTTACTGAATCTGTCATGCTGAAACAACATAAAGAAACAATGCTGTTTTGGTAAAAAAAAGAAAAAAAAAATAGATTAACTCGCAAGCTCGTGAAAAGACTCAACTCAACATGTAGAATCATCTAAATTTAACCAAGTTAACTTGCAAGATACTTCAACATCTTGTCCGGATTGATGGGTCACTCGATCGACCCAGCAATCTAGTTTCTAGTATGAATTAGAGAGTCAAAATTAGCGTGGGATGTGAGAAACTAATGAAGTCTACGCAGCTTCCAAGAAAGGTCAAGCAGGGAGACAAGACCACCATGGTCCATGCTTTTCTACCAGAAACACGAGCTCAGACATTCTTCCTCGAAACCTGATACACCAAATCTTTGTTTTGAGCATCAAAAGGTTGCCTAATATTCTTCCAAGCAGAAAAAGAATGTTATTCTTTTCTTTCCAGAATCCCTTTTGCCCTAAACAAGTCCTAAAACCTCCCAACAAAATTCCTGATGTGGTGCATATCTTGGTTAAGTAAGATTCAGTGGAGCACTAATCGTCATTACATCACATGATTCACACGAATCACATTCTTGGTTCTTGATACACAGAAATTATTAGATAGAGAAGTTCTAAAAGCTCACCTAAAGCTTCAAGTTCAATTAATCACAAGGGGAACCACTAGCTTCGATTATTGACACCACTATAACTATTTTTTATTAATAAATTACTAACCTTGTTTATTGCATCCAAATTTTAAATTACTTCCAAAGCTAAAAGTGGCCGGTCATTATATGTAATGAGAAAACCACATGCATGTCCTCCCTTTCGTTATCTTTCAATGTTATTATTACATGTATTAAACTTAGTTAACCCGGGAGATCAGACTCAAAACCGAGTTATTTATCCATTGCCTAGTTTGAATGTCAAAAAATCCTTATCCAGTTAGACCCGGTTAACTCAAAACCCATCTAATTAGCCTATTGTAGAAGTTGGATGTAAAAAAAAAACTTAATCAATTGAATTCTATCAAACTTGATCGCTAACCCAGTTAAACCCAGTTGATTTGGGACTTAGACAGGCTACTGTCTGGCCCAGGCTGAGTGTCAAAAGAAGTTTACCAAGTTTGACCCTATCAACCCATCAAATTAACCCGTGATCCGGTTAAAATTCAGGTTAATTTTTATTTTTATTCAAAACCATGATTTTAAACTTTTTTGTAATAAAAAATAATTATTGACCGACAAATCCTTCCGAATAACTATGATTATTATACTCCTAGACTAATAATGAATGAATGTGCTCGTGTTTCCCGTCAAATTATTAAGAGAAGTTGCTAGGAAAAGCATGGAATTATTCTACAAACAAGTTAGGCTAAAAAAACTGGACTGAATTTACAATGCTAATTCTGTGTTCAAACATATATTAACCCTTCAAAAAAGGCTGGTAGACTTTGAGTATACCTTTGAACAATTTCTGAAGACTTTGGTAGCATGTTTCTTGATTTCCAATATGCTGTGCTTTCATTTTTAATGGTGTCAAGGCACGAGGCACCCCTTTGGTAGCAGACATAGATTGGTTTTAGGACAAGTAGTCTCAAACAACCCCAAACTGTGTACGTATTCTCAATTTTGTTGTCAAACAAATTCTTGTGTCAATTCTCCCCCTTGATTTAATTTCAGAAATTTTCAATTAGATCTTTCGATCGGTATTTGGTCGTGGATTTCCTTGAATTTTACTCCCTCCCCCCCTTTTTTTTGTTGTAAGAATCGACATTATTTTATAGGGAACTTAACTTAAAGAATACTCATAGAAGGACCCGATTAAAAAACCTGAATTGTTTAGGGATAAAATTGATACAAAAAATTGTTCGGGAAAAAAATGATATAATCCCAATAAATGGAGGGGTGTTTTTGAAGTTTGTCCTTGATTTTTAATTTAAAAAAAGAAAAAAAAAAAAGAAGAGGAATTGCTTTGAAGGCATGCGAAGCTACAATGCATTAGCAGAAGCCGTCCAATGATAACAATTGTTCACTCAACTGCAACAGGTATGGTCATGAGACATGGTTACAGAGTGACAGATGTTTCAGCTATGGAGAAAGTAATTTGGAGGAACCTTGTTGCCTTAGTTAAACAAGCCTTCTGATCCATGTGTTACAAGAACATTGCCTGAAAGAAAGCAAATATGTTTGTTTTGTTTCCTTCATGTAGTAAGTACATTGCCTGAGTACATAGTATCCATGAATCCTCAATTGGATCCTTCTGTTAACAAATGTGCCAGAGCCTTTCCTCAACTGGGTTCCCAGCCTATAGATGATGGAAGGCGTGTTTTCGATTGAAGGATCAAACTGGGGAACCTAATTGAGAAAAAGGGTTATAGATTGGGGGCTAATTTTAGGTAATCCCTAAAATGAAGAAAAATTCACATTCAATCTTGATTGTTTTACTGTTATTACTTGAAGGAAGCTCCATAACACATTAGCATTCACCAGCCAGTAGTTGGCAAACTGGATTTCATTTACCAACATTTACTCCATTTAAATAGTCAAACCCTAGCTGACTTTAAGTAAAAGATTGGTTTTAAGTTTGCCATGGCAGAATTTTCATGATATTCACCTTTAGAACAAATGCATTTACTAAACCAAAACCACATTTAATCCTCCAATTTGGAAAAGAGAAGAGGGGAATAGAGACGGCCTCTGGTAGCCCAAACCGACAGTGTCAAACCCAAAGACATTCTTCCACATAGATTCTCATGTTGCTTGAGCATTCATGAAGTTTTTACCTTGTGCTACAAAGAAAAACTCTAACCTTAAACCTTCTGAAAGTAGAGGCATGGGTACTTCTTGAAAGTTGAAACATTTTCAACAAATTGGCAATACTGGAAAATGAGTGTTTATTGATATCATAACTAGGAAGCAAGTCATTACCATCCTACAAAATTGCAGATATAAGACTTCAGACATTAAATAAATATCAACAAAAATGATGGTAACTTCTTAAAAAGCTAAGTCGATATTACTTTGCAAAACTACAGAAGCATATGCTTACAAGGCCCTAAGAAGCACATGTTTGCATTGACAATATACAAAGGCAGACCTTAGTGGCACTCTCTCCCCCCATGTGTACTGATGCACAGATACACTGACCAAGAAAATATCTTACAGAGTGGAGGAATTTCTGGACTTTTGCCTTTTCATCCTGAGAGGGAGGAGGTAACGAAGGAGATGAGAATGCTGCATGGTAAGAAGAGGAAGCAAGCTGCGCCAGCGCTGGAACAGCACCACCTGTGGCATTTCCAATGTTAAGAATCTCAAAAGGCACTGTTACCCAAAATTAACAGAATCAACAGCAAGTAACTGATTTTCCCCTTTGTGCCAGGTCCATACAGTTTAATCGTATAGTATTGATAGACTGAGCAATATGCCAAAATAAACACCAAACTACCATACAATCCACTCACAAAATTAATGCCTGCTCAGAACATTGAGACATGATAAAAGTACATGTGCTTGAGCAGCTACCGACACACTGTTGCAAAGCAATAAGCAAAATTTTACTTTTACCAATCCAATAGAACAGCATCAAGACTAGCTATCGCAACTGGATCCAAGAAAATGGGCTAAAGCGTCCAATCCACGAGAATGAAGTTCAAATGGTATTAAGTACAGGATATTGGGAACCACAGTTTCAAAATTTTATTTTTTTTGGCTCCTTACTGAAGAGAACCAGAGAATAAGTTGAAATTTGAAAAATGCATTAGCCTGCAATTCACATGCAGGTCACCAGCCAACCATGTTTTTTCTCTTGCAGGTGGACTGCCACCTCAAAAGACAGACAGCCTCAGCCTCTACTCGCTATAGATCTTTAGTTAAATTAGTAGCTATGCAAGGAAATTATAAGGAACAGAGTCCCAGATGGATACTTCCTCTTTCACCCCTTTGGAGATCATCGCACATCCCATAACAGTCAAAGGATATTTCTTATAGTCATGGCCATTTACAGAACAAGTCCCATGGATATAAAACACCATGTTCATTATGACATTCATTTAATTGAATGCCAGTAAAATAATGAATCATCCCACAAGAAAATTTAAAGATAGTATTGCTGACCTGCCAATCCCGCACAAGCTGAAGAGAACACTATTACAGGAGGTGCCTGCATGCACACAAAGACTTTGATTAGTAAACTAAAAACTGTTCAACAAGAAACTATATTGGACAAAGAACATGATTTTACAGAAGTTTCTGCATACATGGAAAACATATTAAGGTGATTGAGAACTCTAGGAGCCAAGAAGTTAGAAATGAATTCCCTGCTGAATATACATATAGAGAGACCAAGAGAAACCCTTTAATTTTTCTGGAAGTGTTTTCGAGGTTTAAGAGTCAAAGCATAATCAAATAGCCTCAAGATATGATTGCTTGAGAGGCCCTCTGTTTGTCACCATCCTAGAATGATTATTCACTATACCAGGTCAAGTGCTCCCTCTCACAATCATGCAGATGCAATTATAGCCAGTACAAGGGGATCCAAAATGAAGGAGAAAGGAGGGAGCACTGCCTTGAGTATAGTGAATAATTTCTTGCATTCTTGAGACAAAGCATATGCTTATCTCAAGGTTTTTTTGCTTACAACCACTGGGCTTTAGCTTCATGGAATGGAATGAAAATTGAATACATTCAAACATTCTTCATTAATTGGGAGAGTATATATGATAAGAATTGCAGTTACCACTTTATCAAGTTGACAAAAAATTCCATCCAATGTTTTCCTTTCTTTTCTTGGCATTGAGACTTTAGTTACGTTACTAAATTTTCTTTCTGCTATCTAAATATTATATTTCGTTTAATTAGTTAATTAGGGAGATCCAACAATGCCTTTAAGTGATTGAAAATATATCATATCTTATATAATATTTACTAAAAAAATTCAAAATGGGTTAGAGAGGTGAAAACATTAAAGGCATTTGAGAAACTTACACCAATAAAGAAATGGAGCCACATTGGTCCTTTTACCCATCTCCGGACTACTGGCATCACTGCATCGACAGATATATTCATCAAAAAGGAAGGAAAAGAGAACAACTACCAGTTGTTGCATAATTTTATTAACAAAAAAAGGTTCCTTGCGGTCCAAGCCATGAAGTTAGAAAGTAGCTACCATAAAGTAACTGTGATACATAATGAAAAGCAATGCAGGTAAGAAGTGAAGAAAGATATAAAAAATATCTTTGTAAGTTACACACATATTTGTGCAGGATGTGTGCACCAATCACATTTTTATTTGGTCAGAAAACCATATGGAAAAAAGAATTGTCAAACATTTATAATCTGAAATGGTATAAAGAAAAGCAATTTGCAATGAAATTACAATCTATGAACTAAAGTTCAAAAAATAAAAAGGCTTGTCGACTGAAGCAATTTGGAGCTCTCTTTCTTCCCCAGAGCTGGCCTTTCTAGCCGCATGATGATTCAAGATATAAAACACAGTATTCATGGAAAGTATATAATGAATGCAGATTGGCAACAAGCAAGGCAGATGCTAAATTGCAACTAGCAGGTCCTTTTTTTCCAGTATTCAGTGCCAAGCATTGCCTTTCTGGTGTGTGGGCCACTTCCAGAATCACACTTGTATCTTTCATTTGCATTGTTGTTCTAGATGGAAAACACAGACTTGATGAGTTCAGCAAGATGATACTCCATTGCTTTAGTTTGACAATGGTTTTATGGTTTATGAAGATCCCACTCTACCAATTTATAATGGCACTCCACTAATAGTAAAATAAATGTTTTTGGATATTCACTGAAGTTTAGTGCTGTTATAAGTTGATGGATTGCCATTATCAATGCCCTGGTTTTTTTTTCTTTCTAGTTTTTATTTCTCTCCCTCCTTTTCTTCTTCTGTTACTCCTTATAAACATTAATGGACAACTTGGTACTGAACAAAGAAAAACAATATAAGGAAAAATGTGTGCCAAAGACTAAATAAAAGACAACAAGCCATTTAATAGCTACACAATAAGAATTTAATAATATGAGCAGAAAGATGGTCAGATAATATCAATTATCAACTTAACCAAATCAACAACAGATAGCAAAGATTGCAAGAAACAGAAACCCATACCATGGTTGAATCCATAAAATGCACTTGTTGTACCACCAACAGCAGAGCCAATCTAAACCAAAACAGCAAAAAGAAAATATAAGCCCCACCCTCTATCGTTTAGAAGAAACTCCTGTAGCATAAACTCACTAACAGTTAGTGTGCCACTACAAGCAATCCCGTCAAATACATGAAAGTAGTGATTGGTTACTGATCCCATAACCCAATTCCATTACCTCATAAAAACCAATCAAACTTTCAAAACTAAAAAAGGGAACAGTCAATATGTGACATAAAGCAACCTTGTTTACACAAATAAACCTAAAGTGCTACTATATGTACTTCCACTTTATACTTCCACATTTTAATCCTAGACATGCCACCCACAAGTCCAACAATATTTGACTGCAGAGGAGGCACTACAGATAGAAGGATCATCTGATTACATGCTCTCTTTTACAGTGCCCACAATTACCTAAAATCTGAAAACAGGAAAAACCGTAAAAAGTATTTACCATGGAAAAGCTATCTCTGATTAGAGGTCTAACAGTCCATTGACTAGTTTCCTGCAATCAGGGAAAAAAAATATTGAAAAAAAAAAACAGACAAGAGTAGATTAATATTTTATATTTCAAGGTATCAATGAATTATGCAATGAAAGATAGATTCAAAATTATGCATTATACAATATTGAGCTGTGGAAGAGGGTACCATCTCTTTGGTCAGAGGGCCAGCACAGTGATGGCATCGCAAACTACTTTGAGGATTTGACTTCGATTCTGACATTGATAATCTTTATATAAACGCACCAAATTTAAAGGGTTTAGCTTTCAATCTGCCACAAATAAGCACACAACAACTCAATACGCACAACCAAAGTACAACAATCCATCATATTAACAGAAAATTCCAATCACCCCGAAAACATTATCCTCTTTTAGAACTAAAAAAATATGAATTTCTACTTAAGTGGGTTTTTCTTAAATGTGCATTATCCTCTTTTAGAACAAAAAAAAAAATGAATTTCTAAAACTACTTAAGTGGGTTTTTCTTAAATGTGCAAAAAAGACCTCTCAAAACTCAATTGTGAAAAACTCAGTTTGCAATCTTAAAAACAAGTATTAGCCTAAAACCCTACAAAAGTACCAAACTTTACATCAATACACCAAACTTAACTATCTACATATACATTACACTATATGGCATTCCCGAGAGGCTGAATAAGATAATTATCAATGAAACAGCAGCAGAAACGATAACTATCTATATATACATTACACTATTGGGGGTTTTGATAAATTCTCGATTAAACATGCCTAATTAGGTTAGATCGTGGTAGAAACGTTTCCTGGAAACCCTCAATTTTATCGATTGAACAGCCTAAAATCAATATTCAAAGTCTCGATCGAAAAATAATTGTTACCTGCGTTATTGAGTTCCAGGAAAAAGAGAGGGAATCTACACGAGATAAGAACACAGGAAATATGGAAATCAGAGAAAGCAGATGATCTGTTGATTTATTTTTCAGTTCTTCGTTTTAGTCGAGAAACACAAGAGAGAGAGTCTCGAGTGATCGGGAGGAAGGGAATGAGCGTGTGAGGTGATTAAGTTTTCTATTACATTATATATAAGAGGGCACTTTAGTCATTGTATTATTTTATTTTATTTTTATCCCATTACCAAATATGTAATTTATAAAAATACTGAGAAAAAATAAAATTCAGATAAAATTTTATTGGAAACTAACATAAAAAAATTGAGAAATCTAAATTGTTTAGGATAAAATTGATATAAGAAATTGTTTAGAATAAATAAATATCACCGAGAATTAAGATTTGAGAATAACATTTTTGTTTTTACTTTTAAAAACATCATCTTGCATAAAATGCTTTTAACAACAACAAATATTATTTTTTTAGAGTATATTTATCAAATTTGGCCTAGCCTGATTTATCCTTAATCAAAATCAAATAAAACCTTATCAAATCAAGATTTTTTATATATATACTTTTATATTATTTTAATATAATAATTTAAAAAATAAAAAATACTATTTTTATACACTCTCCTCCAATTCCAAACACAATTTAAATACAGCTTTCTCTCTCGCTGCACTGAATCACATATGGCTATGGACGGTGGCAAGAAAGAACCTTAACAATACTCACAAAGAAGGCACTCTTGTTCATTTGCTATTACAAGATTTGTTCAGATTTTTACATGGAAAGCCAAAATGAAATTGCATGAGAGGAAAGACACGAAAACGGTACAACCTTGCATGTACAGAGGCAACTAGAAGAAAGTCTTCTGACTACTCAATGTTAGTGATGTTGCTACAAATGCAACTCTGGAACGATCGAGTATTTCCTTCAGCGAGGCTGGTGGATGTTTTGTGCAGTGCGCTTGCCAGAAACGCCGTGCAGTGGCTTCGTTTGGTACCTTGTAGGGGTTCTTGGAGATCTGGGATTTCTGTCCTTGTGAGATTTGGGCACGTTTAGGTCATTCAGCAAAGCTTTCACGTCCACTAGGAGACCTGTTTTTCACAACAAAATTACCATTACTCTTCCTGAACGCCATGATAGTGCTCGGAGGACGATGATATACAGCTTCAGAAAATGAAAGAGTGGTTTGTTCCATCACTATTGATACGAAGATCAAGTTTAACTACCGAAAAGAGCAGTGATTAACTTCGAATTGATTGAAGTTCAATCTCCTGATTCATCATGTTATACATGTTGCAGCTAGTACTCGAATCGTGCATTAAGAACACAAATGCTATTGCTATGCATCAAACCCTCCATTTTCGAAATTGAAGACAAGAAACACAAAACCAATACAATCTGAAATCATTCAGCCTAAATCCAATCCAATTTTGATAAGAAAAAGGTCGTTGTAAGATATATTACCATTTAGAGGAGGCTTCATTTCAACTTTGGGATCGGTAGCACTGAAGTCAGTTTTCTCTTCAGCTTCAGCCAACATGACCATCTCCTCAAATTGAGCTTCCAAGTTAGGAAACTCCTCAACACCAACATCCAAATCCTCCGGCAGGAAATCCGTAAAATCATCATCAGCTCCAGCACTTCCATCAAAACTCCCCTCCGGATGCTGACTCGACCAGAAGTCCCCGAACCAAGTCGAAGTTTTCACGAGCTCCCACCATTCCGGTGAGAAATCCTCCACTTGTCGATATACATTAGGAATAAAGAGAGGTGCATTGGGATTCAATGTCGATCTTCCAGAAACCAAAGTTGCCATTTCACCACTTTTTCGCGAATCAATCCAGTCACAACACTAGTTAATTTTCCTAAAATAACAAACAACAATCAGTCTTTATTAACAAACTTAACCAATAATCACTTTGAAACCAATACTCAGTCAAATCTAAGCACCTTCTTAACAAAGATCATGAACACAGGACTCAATGGAACTACAAAAACACCTCACAGATCACAAAACAAAAGAAACCCGAAAACAAAAACATCAAGACACAAAAAGATCAAGAAAAATCCAAACCCCAGAACAAAAAAATCCATCTATAGCATCACTAAAACGATAAAGCAATGAACTTTAAACCTCTCATCAACAATTCAACCAAAAAAAGCTCAATATCTACATAAGCAAAGCAATCAGATCATGATCATTGCCTTACCTTCCGATCCAAAAAGAACTTGAATGTGTCCAGTGGCAAAGAGAACGATTTACTGACAGAGAGGATCTAATAGAAATTATTGCTGTTAACGGATACAAAGAGGGAATCTTGACAAGAAGAAAGATATATTGCCGAGCCTGGTCGGTTTGGTTTCAGAACCTGAGGTTTGGGTTTTCAAAGCCAAGACACCGGTAAATCGGTGATTAAATGGACACGAGGTGGGTGATTAGGAATTTGGGCTGTGGATAAGGGATGATGACTAGATCCTTCGTTTGAGATACAAGAACGACGGTGGAGAGGGTTTGGTGGGCATCGGACGGTTGATTTGAGGTTACTGGGGAAGATTTTTTTAAAAAAAACAAAATGTTTTAAAATTTGAAGTTCATCATGTGAAGGTCGGCGGGATGAGAAAATGATAGTAAGAGAAATAGGAAATTTTATAATATTCACGCCATAATTATTAAATATTTATAGTATAGAATAAATAAATATATATATATATATATAACAAATAAAACTAAAAAAAAGGTGAAAGAACTATTTTTAGAGGGGTTGAATGTAATTTCTTCCTTTTTTTTGTGTCTATCTCTATCCTATAAATATTTATAATATATAAAAGAGATAAATATAAAAAAAATCAACAAAACAAATTAACAAAAAAAAATATTTTTTTAATGGGGAGAGAATTAGTTTTTAAAGAGGCAGAATGTAATTTTTTTTTCTTTTTTATGTTTATCTTTATGGAGTAGTTACAACTTAAATACTATACAATTTTTTAATAATTATCTTAGGAGAAATTGTTAAATTCTAAAAATGATTTAAATTTTTAGGTTATTCGAATTAATTCGAATTATTTTTTTATTAAAAAAATAATAGTATATTCTTTTTTTATATACTTTGAATAAGTTTAGCTAAATTATTTAAATTACTAAAAATTTGGTTGAGTTAACTAAGTTTTATTAAATAAATATATTGTTTAGTTTAACTAAAATTTAATATAGATTAAACTCTGAATGCTAAATTTTCCAAGTTAAGTATCGAAGCATGATTAAGTTTAACAATTATAATTATTGGTGTGGATATATACATAAAATCTAACAATTGTTGCATTTAATTATTTATTTCAAGAGGTTCGAACTTCAAACACGTTGTCGTTTAGGGAGGAGAAGCCATTAGGCCATACTCTTAAAGTTGATTTTACTGAATTTACTTCCGAAAAGATTTCAACTATTTGATTTATAGAATTTACTAGTGAAAATCATCAAGTCAACGTGATGGACTAGAATTTAACATATTTTTTTATAATAATTGTTTTTTATCCGAGCCTATTTTTTACCACAGTCTGGACCTCAAAGAGGATCCAAAAACAAGCCTGTACCTAGGCTCGTAGCCTGGGCAAGCACCAGACCTCCTAGCTTGACTCAGATATCATGCCTGACTAAACGCTGGGCAGGTAACTTGGTGCCAAGCACGAGGCCTGGATAAGTTTAGGCAGTGTTTTGGACTGTATTTTGGAAGAGTTTTTTTTTTTTTAAAAAAAAAATTTATTTTAAATTAATATATTTTTAGATATTTTAATATATTAATGTAAAAAGTAATTTTTTAAAAAAATATATTTTAAAAAATAATCATTACTATATTTCTAACACCTTAAAAAATAAACAATTAAATGTCCTTCTCAATACCAAAACAAACAAGCACTAAACAACCATTCTAACCATTTTGATCCAAAATTTCCAATTTAAAATTCTAAACAAATTCTTAGGCTCCATGAGATACCTACTAAAAGCTTATTTAAATTTCTTGATATCGATATGATTCACAAAAATCAATCAATTTTTTTATATATATATGGATTCTATGATCGATTTTGTCTTTTAAACTTCTAAAAGTCATAAATCACTAAACGTAAGAGGTTTTGGACTTTTCAAATATTCATGAAAAGCTTATTTTAAGCTCCATGTTGATTTTTATTCTGGGTTGAACCTTTGAAAACAATTTTTCAAAGACAAAATTGTGTATTGTCGCACCTCAAAAAAAAATCAGCGCGTGGCATCGGCTGGCTATTTAAGTCTCGTTGTTGTTTACTTGAATTTGGTTCGTTGGAGTCGCCACCTAGTAATTGATTTCGGGTTACTAGGAAACCGGATGTACTGGTCTTGTCAGAGATTCGCGGGTAAGGGACTGGTTGTGGTTAGGGAAGGTATTAGCACCCCTAACGCACCCTACCTGAGGTAAGCTGCTTCGTGGCTTTGACGTGTTAAAGAAGTTTTAATAATTGTCTTTTCATCAGAAATTAGAAATATCACTTACGTATAAGTTAATAATTCTTAACCGTGATCCGATCAAAATATTAAATTCTTCTTTAATATATTTGCAATTTTATCCTAAAAAAAAAATATATATATATATATATACAAATAAATAAAACAAAATACAAACACACACATTCACTATTTTCATTTCTTTTCTTTTCTTTTTTTCTTTTCTTTTACATCCACAATACAAATACAAATACAAATACAAATTCAAAATAAATAAATAAAAATACACCAACACACACATCCCCTTTTTTATTATTATTTTATTTTCTTTTCTTCTTCTTTTTTTCTTTTACATTCACATATTACAAATTTAAAATAAATAAACAAAAATTACAATAAAACTTTAAAATTTACAAAATGGTCCCTCAAAACTCCCGAAATTGCAGGGAAGGATTTATGCACCCGCATGAACAGTTCCGGCACGTCTTCCCACGAGCCACCGCCACGCGCCGCCCAGAAATTCAGGCGGCGTGAGGGGGCTGCAATGGCTTCCTCCCCTCTTCAACCTCCTGCTGCCCGTCACGTGCAAAATAAACAACAACACAATCGGCAGTCGATTTTAATTTTGTTCTTTGTTTTTTCAAAATCTGCTTCGGATCTGATTTTTTGGTCTTCCTTTCTTCTCCGATCTGCTCCTTCCTCTTCTTCTTCAGATCGTCTTCCATGTACTGGCGACGACTGCTGGAGGCCGGAGCAGCGGGTGGCGCCGCTGGGGAAAGGAGCTGCTGCGGTTGGCTTCGGTGGGCGCTGGGTTTCGTCTTCTTCTCCTCTGCTTCGGGTGGCAGATCGGTGGCTTGGTGGAGATGGGAGAACGACTCTGTGGGGAGGAGCCGCTGTTGAGGGGAAGCCTTCGGTGCCGACAGGGGTGTTCTTTCGGTTTGTGAGGTGAGGATGTCGGGGACGATGCAGAGGCGATGGGGGTTATTGCTGCTTATGCAGGGGAGGTGCTGGAAACCCGAGATGGCAGGGAGAGAGAAGAGGGGGCGGCGCTGAAAAGGTGGTGTTGTGGTCGGCTGAAGAGGTTCTGGCCGGCGGTGAGATGGTGTGGGTTTGTGAAGGATATATTATCAACCGGCTGAGGGGGAGGAGAAAATTCCAGCCGGTGAGTTGTTGTTTGGCCCATGGGGAAAAATCAAATGCCAGGGGTCTTTGTTTCTCTGGTTTCGGCTGGGAAGGAGGCTGAAATCCGGCTGGTTTGGGGTAAAAAAAAAATAAACGGGGAAGAGGGGAAGATGGTGGAATCAGCCGGGAGTGGGGAAAGGGTCAAATCCAGTGGTAAAAAAAATTCAAAATCAGGGGGAGGCGGCTGTGTTTGGGTCAGTGGCTGCAGGGAAAAAAATCTTTTAGGTTTAGGGTTTTTTTTTGTTCTTATGTTGCCTCTCCCCTAATCACAAAATTGCCCCCCCTTTTAAAATCAGTTTAGCATGGTATTTATAGGAAAACGTTTGCTAGGTTTTTCAACTTCGTCCCTCAACTTCTTTCTTTTTGTAAATTTTGATTTTTCTTATTTTTTTGTATTTTTTGAAAACGAGCAATATCAACGTCGACTCAAATGCGAAAAATCAATGATTTTAAAAATGACGCGTGAAAAGTCGAACGCGTTTGAAAATATTTTAACAATTTAAATTCTTTTTTAGACGCCGTTGAAAATGTTAAAATGACGAAAATATATTAAAAAACATATTTTTTGGATTTTCTTTGTTTTTCTCAATTTTTGGATTTTTGAAAATATATCAAAACATGGGTCAAAAATTGGGTAGCAACATGTATTTTGATCATTTTTATTAGTTAATCTATGCTAAATTCACCATTTCGGATGCTTAAAAAACTTCAAAAAATATTGGCAATTTAATATTTAATTCACTACTGCGAAATGGAATTACCAATATCAAATATATTATTAATGATCATGAACCTCGTATATTTCTTTTGAGAATAAAAATAAATTCAATATATTGGAGAGAAAGGGCTTAATTATAATGTTTTCCCTCTTCTGTTTATGTAAGGTACAGGAGTGATTAATATTAATTTCCATCAACAAACTCATTAAATAGCAATTAAAATAGCTAATTTACGTTCTTGTCGTAGGGATGGAAAGATGAAATAACTAGACAAGTTAAATAGAAACATTTATATATTTCATTGCTTCATCATCTTATAACAAGAGTTTTTATCTCCTGATCAGACAACTTGAGCTACTAATATTTATTTTAATTTTATGAGTAACTCTTGAAGCCATAGCTTTGCATACATATGCCCGATATTCTCTCCTCATGGAACTGTATAGCCTGCAATGAACCAAAAAAATAAACATAAATAAGAAATGCAGAAGTAATTCAATAGTAATAACAACTCATCCAGGATCAACCCGGCTCAAGATCAAGATCTGGGGTGGATGAATTGACTCAAATCAATTTAGATTTTGATTTTTAAAAAAAAAAATTCAAAAAAATATTATTTTAACTTTACAAAATTAAGTTCTTTAATTGATTTGACTTGAAACATGAATTGATAGACGACCGGGTTGACACAAACTGATCGAGTACTTACTTCCACATTTCATGCCATGCTCAAGTGGTTTGCCGCAAGAGGCAGCAATATGAACAACTTTTGCCATGTCAATGACAGCTTCAATCTCCCCAGTGATGTATTTACACACACATGGGAGATCAACAGACTTGATCACGCTGCAGCATTCTTGAGATGGGTCCTTTTGTGGCCCAGCCCTCTGAACAAACCTTGCACATTGAGTTATTAGCCCTTGTAAGTCACCTTGGCATCCTTGCCCACGGGCTACATGGTCACCGGAAATGAGTATTCCGGTCATGGCAAAAACAGCCAAGACCATCATGAAGTTGATGTTCAATATTGCCATCGCTTAATTTAACTTCCTCTCTGGCTGTGGTGATTTTCTGAGTTTGAACATGGTGGGATTGGCATGGCTGGTTTATATGGAGGTTTTGAGGAGGGGGGTTAGGGTCAGTTTCTTGATTTGCATGGATTTTGTGACTCTAGTTGGTCCAATCTGAGCATATATTATACGTTACTCTCCTTGTTTGGTAATCTTGAAACGAGTTGCATGTGAAACACTTTGAATTTTTTACTGGAGTAAAGGGAAATTGAGGACCTTGCTCGTTAATTTATTTTGGGTGCTGCTTGTACTGGTGTGAGCCCATGCGTTATTTTTGAAACTCGTAACGGATTTCATTTTTCTTGTGAATGAAAACGTTCAACGAGCAAAGAAGTCATCCAATCTTCACAAGTTTTCTGCAATTTGTATTGAATGATCTGGACAATCCGGGCAATCAATTTTACTTTTGTATAATTTTTGCTTCGTGAGCTCTTTTCTTTTGTTTCTTCCATAGCTTTTTTTTTTTTTTTTTTTGGAGGTTTAACGAAAGGTGTAAAGAGCCTCAAAGTATATAAAGGGAGTAACTCTCTTCTTTACACATAACTATGCTATAGTACTTAGGGAGTGTTTGGTTTTTCAAAATTTTGAAATTTGTTTTTTGTTTTACTTAAAATGAAATTTTTTTTTAATATTGTATTGTTTTGATGTGTTAATTTTAAAAATAATATATTTTTTTAAAAAATTATTTTAATATGTTTTTAAATAAAAAACACTTTAAACTATCATCGCTACTACAATTCTAAATAAACCTTTAAATTCGATTTGGTTTAATGCATCGACTCAATAATCTAGTAAATCAGGTGATTTCTTATTAAATATTCAAATTTGATATGGTTTAGTGCATCGGCTCAATTATGCTATAGGACTTAGGGAGTGTTTGGTTTTTTAAAATTTTGAATTTTTTTTTTAAATATATTTTTTTATGTTTTTAGATCGTTGATATGAAAAGAAGTATTTGGAAATACTGTGCAAACCGTATTCTAAAAAATTTTGATTTTTTTTTTGTTTTGTTTAAAATGTATATATATATTCAAATCATTTTGATATGCTAATGTTAAAAATAAATTTTTAAAAATAAAAATAAATTATTTTAATATATTTCTAAATAAAAAATAATTCCTCGTCAACCATTTTGCTCATTCATTCTTCCTTACATTCATGGCTTTGGAAGAAAAGGATGCCTTGAATTATTTTTCCCGTGCTATGTTCGAGCTCGGTCAACGAAGTAAATGCAAAAAGGTTGATCCATTCATCACTTACAACTTGCGGGTTTTAAATTAAATTAAAAAAATAATAATAATAACTTAGTCAAACCACTAGATTTTCAGCGACCCGGTTAAGTTAGATAAGCCCTCTCCAGTTCAAACCATGCTGGATCAACATCAATAAATTAATTTTTAAGCAAGATAAAAAAATAAAATGACACAATTTTAATAAAAATTGATTGATTGATGTTGATTCATTAACATGTGAATTGTCTCGATGATATAATAACTCAAATGTTTTTTCAAATTGATTATGTTAGAGAATGATATAAATTATATCATGGATCTCATCTAACAGTTTAAATTTTTAGATTGAGATGGTTCTTTGACATGGTATCAGAGCCTTGATGACTAAGCGGTCACGAGTTCAAATATCATCATCCTCATTTATTTGATAACAATTAAGCACAAGGTAATTTGGCCTCGTGCAAGTTTCAAGTCCAAAAAACTTTCACTTGAAGGGGTGTGTTAGAAAATAATATAAATCATATTCTAAAACATCACCTAATAATTTAAGTTTTGGAAAGCTTTTGAATTGAGATGGTTCTTTGACGATTCTTAAATAAGGTCTTGTAACTATGGTTTCAATAATTATAAAATACTCTAAATTGGATTTTATCTCTTGAAACTAGATTTTATTTTTTTATTAAGTGTATGACACTTGATTGGTGCATGGGAAAAAAATTCTTATATTTTTTCTATGTTAGAACTTACGTTAATTACATGAAAGCAAATTGATTTAAAAATTGAACTAATTTTTAAAAATCAACTGTTTTGAAATTAATTAGAACTTAAGATTGTGTGAATATTTTCAAGTTTAATAGGCGATGAGCAGGCAAAGCCAAAAAAAAAAAAAATGTTTTTAGGCTCAAAACGACCCAAGCACTCGAATCACTCCATTAACAAGTCTATATATCCAAATCAAGAACAGTCCACACATATATATCAAAGGCATCTTCAATCACAAAAGCCATTTGAGAAATAGTAGCTCAATACATCAACTTAAATATTTTAAAATCCTCGTTAATTATTCATACATCAACTTCAATGTTTATTCTAGTCCAGTAATTAGTAGCTCATAGCCATAACTTGGGAGTGTAGATGTCACCACTTTCATGGAATGGTGAAGCCTGCAATAAATCATGGAAAAATAGTTAGCAATTGCAGTGCATTCATAATGAAAGATCCCAACTAAGATAAATAAACAGTAAATTAAAATCTTGACCATAAAACAAAGTTATTAAACACGATAAAAGATACGATTTCAAATCCAAGTTACGAGATAAACAAGAGTTAAAGTCAATAAAAAATAATATAAATTTAAATATTTTTTAAAATAATATTATTTTAAATATATATTTTTTTAAATATCAAACAAGATTTTAAAACGAGTAGCTGGTTAACCTAAATCAAAATCAATTCTAGATTAACATTCTTTGAAATTTTATCTTAATTAAAATCTAGATAGCGTGTTACCGGTTTGAAATACCAATCCAAACAAAATTTAAAAACAATTAAATTTTTTCAGAGAGTTTTTTTCTGAAAATATAACAAAAATAACAGCAACTTACTTCCACATTTGGTGCCATGCGCGAGTGGTATGCCACAATATTGAGCAACATGGGCCACTTTTGCCATATCAATGACAGCTTCAATGTCATTAGTGACTTGCTTGCACACACAAGGGATATCGAGAGTCTTGATTGTGTTGCAGCAGTCGGGAGATGGGTCTGTCTGTGGCCCTCGTATCTGAACATACTTGGAACATTGTGTTATTAAACCTTGGAAGTCACCGTGGCATTCTTGGCCAAGGGCTACATTGTTGCCCGGAATCAGAATTCCGATCACTGCGAGAATGGCTAGGATCGTAAAGTGGACATTCGAGATAGCCATATTCTGATCTTCTCCCTCTCCGGTCTTGGTTGTTGTTTGAGTGTGAGCAGGGTGGTGAGCAGGGCTTGTTTAAATAGGGTTTATTATTTGAGGGTGGGTGTGTTTTATGCATGCTCGAGGTTGGTTCATAATTTGGCAGATAATATGCTTTTGCTGTTGAAATGCCTAACATGTGAAACACTTCAAGATTCAAACACTCGAGGGATTCAAGGTACAAGTGAGGATTTTGCTTTCTTTGTTTTAGCTAGCTAGTTGTTGAGGTGGACGATATGGTGTGAGTCTAGGGTTTATAATTATTTATTTAGTTTTTTATATAAAAGATAAAGAGTATTCTCATATCAGCTTTCATATAACAAAATTATTTTTTTCTTTCTTTCTTTCTGGTTTAATCTCACTTTTCAAACCAAGTTTATCTTATGTTTTGTTTTTTTCAATTTTCTTCTCATTCTTTTATTTTTTTTCTTTTTGTTTTAATTATTTTTATTTTTAATTTAACCTTTTAATTAATCGAAAAAATTTAGTTGTCCTTTAATTTACTTTATTTTTTAGATTTTCATTCTCATTATTTTAATTCTCATTTTTTATTTTAGATCCTTTTATTTAGTTAATTTTGTTTTTCCATATTTTAGCTTTTATTGACTCTGGCTCATTTTTTTTATATTTAATTTCATGCTTTCATTGTTTTTTTTTAAAGGTATTGTGATCCTTTTTTTTTTTTAAATTTGTCTGCTTAATATCATTATATTTATTTTTCTCATCTAATTAAAAAATAAAATAAATTTATTAAAAAAATCAAACCAGTTCAGGAAACCAAGAAAATCAAGGAGAGGAATTTGCAGAATAAAGTTGCTGCCACTGTCAATTAATGTAGATGGATTTGTTTGTTATTTGTTTCCTTGCTTGTGAACAAATCAAGATTAATTATAGAAAGTAGAATAGGATTTTAATTTATTGTTCTTCAAGAACGAGTGAAAAAGAATATAATATTGGGAACTTTTTTTGTTATAAAAAACTCTGGATATTGAATCAATTACATGGATGATAAGTGGTAAGCTCTTAAGTCAATAATTCCGTCTAAGAACATCTACAAATCCCCTTCATAAGAAATAAAAGTCACAGCTACTGCAAATATTTTATAAACATATAACAGTTGGTTGGAGAAGAAAAGCTTTTATTATAATGAAGAGATTGAAGTATACAAACATGAGTGTGGATATACAGATTTACATCCATCTATTTTTGTCCTTTGGTGATGCGGAAGCTGTCTTGAACTTGTCTAGTATTTGAATTCACGAACTGCGAAAACAATGAATGTTATGACTTAGATTGGCTTCGATACTAACTCTGTTCATGAAGCTGTGTATACTGACCTCTAAGTTTATGTCCTCCATTGTTGCATGCCCTCTTAGATACCCGAATTCAGAAATCCTTTCCAAACTCCAGCTTCCGGGCTGTCCACATAAACATCCTAATTATATGCGTAGTTATTAAACTTGGCCTGACGGGCCAACCTGGTAACTCGTCAATCCAGGCCTAGTTTCATTTTGAATTGATTTGAGGTTAATTTAGTCAAATAATCTGGTTGTTCTGGCCAAGCTCGAGTGAGATCCGGCAGGGTCAACCTCAAGGATTTTTTTTTAATTATTGTTCAAAATGACATTGTTTACCCAAGCCTTGGGTCGGTTCAGACCGATAACCATGGTTATATGCGGTTAATAAGGTAAGCATCTATTCAAAGTGTGTTTGGCAGTGTGATAGCGGTTGCTTTTCAAATAACTTTTCGTGTCAAAATGCATGTCAATGATATTTTTTTATTTTTTAAAAATTATTTTTGACATCAGCACATCAAAACGATTTAAAATATAAAAATCATATTAAATTTTAGAAAAAAAAATTGAATTTTTTAGGAACGCGATTTTAACCGTGTTCCCAAACTTTTTCTCAATTTAAAGTTGATATGGATTAAATGATCACGGATGAACTTACTTGTGAGAAATTGTCCAGACTGAAGCCAGCCAAACCAATAACAGCTTGCATAGGGGCACTGAAATTGCTGTGGTCGTATGTGTCGATACCATTTCGATCTTTAGAAGGCATGGCCAGGCAATTGCTTCCATGAACAGAACATGTTCTCTCGTAATTGTGAACATGGCCGAAGAGAACCATATCAACCTGGTTCATGCCAACGGGGTTCTTTTATTATTTGAATTATTATTTTTTATTTCAGATCTTTTTGTTTAGTTATTTTTTTCCCGTTATATATGTTCTTCAACTTTTATATATTGACTCTGCTCAATTTTTTTTTATCTAATTTCATGATTTCATTTTTATTTTATTTTTAAGGTATTGTGATCTTTTTCTTTTTTAAATCTGTTTATTTAATATCATTGTTTTTTTTTATTATCGTTTAGTTAAAATAAAATCAATTTATTAAGAAAATCAAGCCAGTTCAGGAAACCAAGAAAATCAAGGAGAGGAATTTGCAGAATAAAGTTGCTGCCACTGTCAATTAATGTAGATTGATTTGTTTGTTATTTGTTTCCTTGCTTGTGAACAAATCAAGATTAATTATAGAAAGTAGAATAGGATTTTAATTTGTTGTTCTTCAAGAACGAGTGAAAAAGAATATAATATTGGGAACTTTTTTTATTATAAAAAACTCTGGATATTGAATCAATTACATGGATGATAAGTGATAAGCTCTTAAGTCAATAATTCCGTCTAAGAACATCTACAAATCCCCTTCATAAGAAATAAAAGTCACAGCTACTGCAAATATTTTATAAACATATGACTGCAGTTGGTTGGAGAAGAAGAGCTTTTATTATAATGAAGAGATTGAAGTATACAAACATGAGTATGGATATACAGATTTACATCCATCTATTTTTGTCCTTTGGTGATGCGGAAGCTGTCTTGAACTTGTCTAGTATTTGAATTCACGAACTGCGAAAACAATGAATGATATGACTTAGATTGGCTTCGATACTAACTTTGTTCATGAAGTTGTGTATACTGACCTCTAAGTTTATGTCCTCCATTGTTGCATGCCCTCTTAGATACCCGAATTCAGAAATCCTTTCCAGACTCCATCTCCCGGGCTGTCCACAGAAACATCCTAATTATATGCGTAGTTGTTAAACTTGGCCTACGGGCCAACCTGGCAACTCGTCAATCCAGGTCGAGTTTCATTTTGAATTATTTTGAGGTTAATTTAGTCAAATAACCTGGTTGCTCTGGCCAAGCTCGAGTGAGACCCGGCAGGGTCAACCTCAAGGATTTTTTTTTAATTATTGTTTAAAACGACATCGTTTACCCAAGCCTTGGGTCGGTTCAGACCGATAACCATGGTTATATACGGTTAATAAGGTAAGCATCTATTCAGAGTGTGTTTGACAGTGTGATGACGGTTGTTTTTCAAATAACTTTTCGTGTCAAAATGCATGTCAATGATGTTTTTTTATTTTTAAAAAATTATTTTTAACATCAGCACATCAAAACGATTTAAAACATAAAAATCATATTAAATTTTAACCAAAAACACGGTTTTAACCGTGTTCCCAAACGGTTTCTCAATTTAAAATTGATATGGATTAAATGATCACGGATCAACTTACTTGTGAGAAATTGTCCAGACTGAAGCCAGCCATACCAATAACTGCTTGCATAGGGGCACTGAAATTGCTGTGGTCGTATGTGTCGATACCATTTCGATCTTTAGAAGGCATGGCCAGGCAATTGCTTCCATGAACAGAACATGTTCTCTCGTAATTGTGAACATGGCCGAAGAGAGCCATATCAACCTGGTTCATGCCAGCAGGGTTACTTGTTCAGAGAGCAACAAGGAAATAAGCCTAATTTATATTCAACCTGTGAATCAAGCTAACCTTGTACTGCACCAGCAATGGTTCTACAGCCTTTGTAAATTTTTCGTCGGTGCTAAATCCACCAGTTGAGGAATACATTGGTCTGTGTCTGCATTTGATTTGTAAAGGTCTTTCAAATTAAATCGATTGTCTCAAATCTATCAGAAAATGAAAACATGGCTCTATAACCTTCAGGAAAGTAACATATATGATGCTAAATTCAGCTTACCCAGCAAAAATTAGCCAAGGAGTTTTCGATCGATCAACCGAAGACATGTCCTGATCCATCCATTTATACTGCAAGAGTCCACTATGTCACTCACAAAAACACAAAAGAAAATTGAAGATCATGCAAGGTTAGTTCTGGCTAGACCTGCTCAGAATTTTCAGTCCAGGCATGCTCGGTTGAAATGACTGTGAAGTGAACAGGTCCTTGTTCTATGGAGTACCATGGTTTATCCTTTGCTGAGGTTGGCATTGGAAAATAGGTCTCATAAGCAACTCCACATTCTCCTCCCGAATCCGGAGTTTTGTACACAGATCCAGAATTTATGTAATCTCTGAATACATTTGTGCAGTGATTAATACCTACAAACATAATTCTGATACTGCAAAAAGAGGGTTCAAATATTCAGGTGAAAGAGCAACCTCTCGTGGTTTCCGATTGCGGTCATGTAAGACACTTGAGAAGCCAGAGGACTTATAAGGTGAAGAAAAAAATCCCATTCAACTAAAAATCCTGTTGCATAACTTATATCTCCAATGTGGAAAATGGAGTCTACATTTCCGGATTCTGCCTCGTCTGTCATGGCTTTAATCACCGAGAGAGATCCTGGCTACATGCATGATCATAAATTATGAATATTGGTCAGTACATTAATACCAACTTAGACAACCATCTTTATAAGCTTAAATTACTGAAGTAATAACCATTTTTCTACCTGAATGTAGTGTTCGGCCGAAGGATCAAGAGGAGCCTTCCCCATATCACCAAATGCAAGAAATCTTAGTTCTGCAGAACCGCCAGCAGGTGGAGTTCGAAACTGGATTTTATCACTCCAGCCAATTGAATCACTGTATGAGAAGAATAAAGGTCAATTCCTTACTGGGAGTTTTATTTTTTTTTACATTTTCAATAGTTTGATACCTTCCATATCTGTAAGAGTATGCGGTTGAAGGTCTTAGTCCTGTCATGACTGCTGAATGAATGAATCCAGGGTCATGCCACCCAAAGTCCTTGGCAGGACTAGGAAGAACCGAAGCTGTAAATTTCATACAATCATCAGAAGATTAATTCAAAATCATAACATAAATCGTTTATAAACCAAAACATACCAAAATAATAATACGAATGAAGAACTCACTGCACATATCATCTTGTGAAAACGTTGTGATTGTTGATGTCAGTGTTTTTCCATCTCCATACTGTACTTCTTGAGGTTCTTTACTCCCACTGACCCATGTTAATCTCATCTGTGACACAAGGGAAGAAGCTTTGCAGTTAATTCATGTAAAAAACATTTGTTCATGGTACATTCCGTCAAAAAATCATCCCAACTCAAATTTTTATGAATAAAAATAATAAGATTTAAACATTTAACCGCTTATTTGTTAAAGTTATGATTTAATATCAGAACCATTTCAATCTAAAAGCAACCGTGAGATGATAAAGTTGCAAGAATGACTCTATCGCATGACAGCGAAAGTAATGCAGGTGGCTCCTCGAGCGAGGACAAGATCAGTGCAATTCTGACTATTGAGTTGAGGCCTAGTATCTGGGCAACATTAACAAGTATTACAGCCTTTAACGTACCGATGTTGCTGTGGAATCTGTGCTTGAAACATGTCCATGTAATGGCTGGTTTGGATTGGAAAACTTCATGGGGGCAGACCTTGTTAGAATGCAAGGTGTTTCAAAACCTCCAGCGAAGAACACGAATTCAATATCAGTCCTGATGTTGATGACATGAAATGATATTGTACCACTACAAGTTGCCACTTCACAAACAGTATTGTTGTATTTCTTGCATTCCTGCTTGTTGCACTTCAGATAGCTTGGATCATTGCTCACGTATTGTGCCTGCAATTTCGATGAATCAATATTTTAATTATACAATAATTAAGATGCTGACATCCTACTCTTAATGTTGCGCAAAACTCATTTGTTTTGGATTGAAAAAATAATTATGACAGTTCAAAGGTTTAATTCGGTTCCCTTAATGTTCAATGTAAAAATACATAGCAGCAAAATATAAAGGTCAAAGGTTTGAGAAATTTTAGTGATGGTATTTGAAGCTCTAGTATTTTCAATTTCAAGGTCAACGTCGTGACGAAAGTGAATTCTGGAAAGAGAAATATAGGGTTTGCATATTGCAGTCTTAGTGGAAAACATACAAGACATGTACTCCTAAAAGAAAATTAATACTATAATATATAATTTGCCTACTCATAAGGACTTCTTGTTCGATGCTCCTCTCATAGAAAAATCAGTCGAAGATCAAGCACATACAAATTTTGTAGAGTTTTCTAAAGGAAAACAATTTTTTTTAAAAAAATATTTTGTTTATTTAATAGTAAATTATATTTTCAGACTAGGTTACATATTAAGATCTTGTTTGTTTGCTGAAAAGTAATTTTTTTTTTTAAAGTGAATTCCAGAAAAGTTAATTATTCTTCGATATTTGGTAATGTAAGTTGGAAAACACTTAATTTTCAGTGTTTGGTATTGTCATGAAAAATACTTATTAATGTTTTATTGTTTCAAGTTTATTAAAATAATGAGGGACAAATCTTACAAATTAAAAAGTTTAATGAGAATGTAATTGAAAAAAAATATAATTTCATAAATTATTTCAAATAAAATAAATAATAATAAAAATAATAGAGATCAAATCTAATAGATAAAAAAAATTAAAAGATGAAGAAATTAAAATAATAATAATAATAATTTCATAAATTATTTCAAATAAAATAAGTAATAATCAAAAGAATAAGGACCAAATTTGATAAATAAAAAATTTTAATAAAAAAAATGATAAGAAATTTTTTTTTTAATAATTTTCAGAAAATCACTTTCCACCAAATAAAAGAGGTCTAAGTATATAAAATAAAATGAAAAAAGAATGAAGAGAACTTTCTTAATTAGTCACCAACCCTATTTTCTAGGGTTAATAAAAGTATCTATTAAAAAAATATAAATTAAAATTATGGTTTTTGAACTCAGTTTTATTGTTAAATTAACTTGAAAACTTCAAATCCAAAACCTAACTCAAAGTAAGTTTTTAATTAAATCAAAATAAAAATTTTAACACTATCAAAAACAGATTGAGAAATATTAATAAGAAATGTTTACCTAGTAACTTAATAACCTAGCTAGATTTCTTTTATAAAATATCCATGTAGTCGAATCCAACAACTATAATTAAAACCTTGTGCTCACAATTGTGAACGCAGGTATGCATGCGTCAAAGTATAAAACACAGGCCGGAATAATTAACTTGGGGAATATTTATGGAATGATACCAAAAATCATTTAATTTGGTTAGGCAACACTACCGTTTTGGCCAAGTCACTATCCCATGAGCTGTTCTCCTCTATTGCGTGGTGATTTTAAGTTTCTTGACGTGACATTATCGATCGTTTTTGCTTTCAGTTTAGGATCATACGTACCACATATTTTTCTATTATAATAATAATATATATTTTAAAAATAATATAAATGCCACATATTTTAGTCGATCGAACCTCAATACACACACACACACACACATTTCATCTAAGTTATATGGATAATACTCGATTAATCTTCAAATAATTCCCTCGTAATTGACTTTCATATTCATTGGTGAAGTTAATAAAATATTTATAGTTTTATATTTTATTTGATTATGGTAAAGATAGCAAGATAATCTATATGTTTTTATATGATTGAGAATTAGTTCATAAACTAATTAAATTAATTAATAAATCAGATTCACCTAATATTTTTTTCCAAATTTAAGATAAATGATATTGCATGCACCACTAGTAAAAAAAAAGATAATTTTTATTTTTATTAGTTAATGGCTTCTGCAACTTGTATAGCTCCATAAATTCAAAAAAGATGGACGTTAATTCATATATAATTAAACTGATAAATCCAATCACATCAGTACTATATAAATTGATTAAAAAACAAGATATTCATAATTAAAAAAAGGGTTTTAAGCTGATTATTGAATCAAAACATGGCATAAATATTACCTTCACAGGATAATGACAGAGTAGAGGGAGTTTACTAGTATCACCAGTCTGCACGTATTGAATTT
>CAXHTJ010001347.1:0-107097 GCA_964019445.1 Populus tremula | reverse complement strand
TCGTTGTTCTTTGAGTTGTGTGTACGCCTCTGATAGGTGGTCGTACTTTTCAGTGAGCAGAGCCGTGTGTTGCTGCAAGGCCACGAACTCCTTAGATTGGGAGCTCGATACTGATTGGGAGCTTCCGACGGTTGAAGCACTACAGGCCGACCGCAAGTTGTCGACCGTAGTGTTGGAGAGCCCGTAAACCCGATTTTTATCGGATCCACCTGACGATCCAGCCTCCATCCATAAATCCGGATCGAATTCCGGATGGGTCAAAGGATTATCCCCGTATCTCTTCCTCAACCGATTATTATAGGTCTTATGAAAATAAAAAAAAAGTAATTACCATATTCAATTCAATAAACATAATAATAACTTATAAAATAAAATGGTTGAACAAACATACCACAAAATGTTGAGCACGGTTGTCAACGAACTGTTGCACCCCCTTTTGGCGGTCTTGACTCCGCACGTGTGTCTCCACAAACAGCTCCATATGGCTCGGCACACGTCTAAGAGATGTAGCCGATAATGTAAAAAATTTATTAACAACAAATTAATTGAATGATATATTTCATTTAAATTAATCTTACCATCCGTTTCGTATGTGCAGCAAACGGAACGGAGCCGCCGGTGTGCGTTGTCACCGAGCCATGAATTGGCCGATTCCGGTTGCCAGCACCGGACTGTGAGCGTCGTGTGAACCGCTCAGACGTCACGTGCTGAAGATAGTGCGGCCATATATCTTCCGGGATGTATATCGGTTTGAAATCCTTCCAAACCGCAACATCGTTCCAACCTTGGAACCCCCTATCCCTCCCAGTTTTTTTTGCCTTTTTTTGGGCTTCGTACCAAAAATCACGCAACCTACTTCACGCAAGAAAAAATTACATTTCAAAACAAAAAAAATTTTCTAAAAAAAAGTTGTATGGTTTTCGATGTTACCTAGTTGCCGCGTGATTTTTCCACACCCTCCTCACAACAGTGTTATGTTCCATGTTCCAGCAGAATCGATTCTGTGTATAAAAAATTAATTTTTTAAAAAGTTAATAATGTATTTACAATTATATTAAGAATTTATTAGGAATAAGCTGAAAATTATATATTAACACGAACCTGAAATCTGGAAAACCATGCATTGATTTGAGGCATCCATTCAGGATGCCTGGATATCTGACTCCATTGAAACAATGGAATCTCCATCGATGATTTAAACACCGATGATATTACTCGGGCGGCCTCAATGTTTGTGAACCTGAAAAGAAATGAAATTAATTAAATAGTGACTTCATAAATTATGTTTTAAATTTGTTTTTTTAAAAAAAAAAAAAAAACTAAAACCTTAACAAACTTACATTGAAAGATCGTCCTTCTATTGTGCCTCGTACTTGCGGGTAAATTGATTCCGCTACGAAGTCATGCCGCTTCTGCGCTATGAAACAGCGCTGGAAGAGGCAGCATCGGTTGATAGCGCAAGTGATGTAGGTGCCTCTTATTGAAAGTCACCTAAGGAAATATCTTCCTCGCTGCTAGACGAACTTGATGCGACCGGACGTGAAGCTCTGATTTTCATTCTGTGCATCTAACCAATTTTATATAAATAATTATATAATTAAATTCAAATGTTAAAAAAAATTCGGCAGCACCTCCCCTATACTGATACTACCCAAATCCACAAACCTGCAAATATTAACAATAGTCACAACCAATTGACCCAATCTATACTAATTATTCCAACATATTCAATTACTAATCCTAAGGTAAATTCAACATTAACAATTACAATTCAACAAATTATTCAATAATTATGTCAATACAACAATAAAATATATTCAATAAATTAAAAAAGAATTATAAACTAACAATTAAAATCAATGGAAACAATTAAACACAAATCATGCAATAATAGAGTAAAATTACTAATTATTCCAACATATCCAATTACTAATTCTAAGGTAAATTCAACATTAACAATTATAATTCAACAAATTATTCAATAATTATGTCAATACAACAATAAAATATATTCAATAAATTAAAAAATAAATAATAAACTAACAATTAAAAACAATGGAAATAATTAAACACAAATCATGCAATAATAGAGTAAAATTACTAATTATTCCAACATATGCAATTACTAATTCTAAGGTAAATTCAACATTAACAACAAATATTGAACAAATTAACTAATAACAATTATGCCAATACAACAATAAAAAATATTCAATAAATTTTTTAAAAAAACTATAGACTTTAGGGAAGAAATATGCAACAAAAGGCATAAAAAGCATAAAAATAACTATAAATAAAATCAAATGAAATAGAAAAAAACACATACCTTTTAATGTGATGAAGATTCACAACCAAGCTTGCTAGAGATTCAACAAAGCTTGAAGATTTGAGAGGAAAAAAATCGAAAGCTTGAAGATTCTAAGGTGAGAAACGGAGGAGGAGAAAAAATGAACTGAAGGGGCGACCGCAAGAACTTATAGGGCAGTTTTACCGATGGATTCACCGACGGAAATATAAAATTATTATTATTTAAATTAAATCTGTCGGTAACGTGCTAAAAATCCGTCGGTAATTTGAATTTCGCACCGAATTTTTTAATTATCCTCCATATTTTTCGTTGTCCGTCGGTGATTCCGTCGGTAAGCTGACACGGTCAGAGGTGCATTCAATTCACACCCTTTGGAATTCGCACATTCCGTCGGTATTTTTGTCGATAAAATTTGCCCATCGAAAACTTACCGACGGATGTATTCCGTCGGTATTGACATCGATAAAGACGTCGGTATGGACGTCGGTGATTGTGGCATTTTGCTGTAATTATTTTCAAACTCTATCTGAGATGCCGACGAACGGTGGTCCGTCGGTATTGGCGTCGATGATTGTGGTATTTTGTTGTAATTATTTTCGAACTCTCTATGAGATGCTGACGGACGGTGGTCCGTCGGTATTGGCGTCGGTGATTGTGGCATTTTGCTGTAATCATTTTTGAAGTCTCTGTGAGATGCCGACGGACGGTGGTCCGTCGGTATTGGCGTCGGTGAATGTTCAATGTATAAGAGATGTTGTGTTTGTATTTTTTTATTTACCTTTCTGCAAAAAATTCAATGCTATATTTCGTGTTACAAAATATCTCATCCATAATGTAAATTACATGAAGAAAAGGGTTTTACACAGGGCTTTGTTTTGATAGTTAGTCAGAATTATCTTCTTCTTCATCATCAATTGAATAGTCATTACCTTCATCGCAATCTTCAATATGGATATCACTTCTTCATCGACATTTGCTTGTCCGTTAGAGCTCAAAACAACATTCAACTCCTCTCGTCAATATCAACAAGACTATCATCGAGAACGAAAATTTGAATTTTCTTCCAATTCAATCGAAGGAGCAACTCGATATGGTTCAACCAACTCACGAACTTGAAAGACTTCATCTCGCACACTTGTGTCTTCGTTCTCATCCTGAACAACCTCGACACGACCCCGTGGTTTCGTTTTTAAAACGGACAACCAATCAACTCTTGATCGATCCTTTCTAAATGAAGGGGTGTATGTGTAATAAACTTGTTGACATTGCTTTGCGAAAACAAAGACATCGTTTATGTTGCGGAGTCTAGCTTTTGAGTTGATTTCGACCAGACCATGGTGCGGATCAACTCTGATTCCTCTGTCCGTCGTGTCATACCAATAGCATTTGAATAAAAACACTTTATTCTGCTCGCTATGATATTGCAGTTCGACGACCTCTTCTAATCTACCATAGTAGTCAACTTCTAACTGGCTACTTGTGGATCCCTTAACACAAACACCGCAGTTGTATGTCTTTCTTCCTTGCCCGTATTCTTCAGTATGGAAAACATATCCATTGACAAAATACCCGTTGTAGCACTTAACTTTTCTTTCAGGCCGAGGCTTAGTGAAGACAATGACTTGGGCGCACTCCTTCCCATTTGATAAACCTTGTAAATATATGTAATTAAATGTACATCAATACACGGTAAATGAACGAAATCTCGTAATGACATGCATACAGTAATCAGTTAGAATGAGTTTGTGATAGTGCTTACATGTGTTCTGAACCATGTGGCAAATTGTTCATCTTGTAATTGAAAGATCTGGGATTCGGTCAGCTGCGAGTTATTGGAGAGCAAATATTGTCGATGTTGCCTGCAAGTGATAATGAGTGTATGATATTACAATATATAATTAACAGTATATTACTGACAAAGTTTAATTACTATTACACATATATAGACTTACTGAATAAATGGTCTCAGCTCATCACAGTTAAATAGAACATAGTTGTGTGCTTGTTTGAATTCTATTTCCGACAAATATCTTCCTCTTACGGCATTTTTAGGTGTGGGTCGTCCAGTATTGGAGAATATTGACAAGTTCCCACTGGAAGGCACTTCACCGCCATCGTCATGCCGTGGAACGCGATTGATTCTTGTTCTCAGATGAGGTTCGAAATAGTACGAGATAAATGTTGATATCTCTTCAACAATATAGGCCTCAGATATCGAAGCCTCAACATGCGCCTTGTTCTTAACCTTTTTTTTGATTAAACAAGTACCTGCATTGAAGTACAATTCAAGTATTTTCAATAAGAAAAACATAGAAAATACTTTAAGATATGAATTCCATTGCAACTGTAATATCTCACCGTTCGAATGGGTACATCCATCTATACTGGACCGGTCCTCCAGCTTTTGCCTCGAACGGTAGATGTATAGGGAGATGCTCCATTGAGTCAAAAAATGAAGGAGGGAATATCATCTCAAGTTTGCATAGTGTCTCGATGATATTCGTTTGAAGCATCTCAATGTGCTCAACATTCATCTTGCTGGAGCATATATCTCTGAAGAAATGACTGATCTCCGTTAGTGCATCCCATATTCCCTTTGGCAACAAATCACGAAAAGCTAATGGGATGAGTGTTTGCATAAACACGTGGCAGTCATGACTCTTCATTCCATACAATCTGCAGTCCTCTATGTTAACAAGCCTTGATATGTTCGATGCATGTCCATCCGGGAAACGCAGACTCTTAAGCCATTTGTAGACTAGCAGTTGTGCGTTTTTCTCTAACACGAAGCTTGCCCTTGGTTTTGCAACCCGTGACTCCATATAAACCAACTCCATATTTTTACGGTTACAGTATAAAGCTATATCCAATCTAGCCTTCATGTTGTCCTTTGTCTTCCCCTTCACATCCATGACGGTGTTGAAAATATTTCAAACACGTTCTTTTCGATGTTTTTATGGCGGAGAGATTGGTCTTCCAATACGGAAGCTCCCAAAAGATACTTCGCTTTACCCAATTATGGGTCAAACCAAAACCAGGAAACTTTTGCTTACCTGATTGAAGGCCAAACACAATGTCACCGTAATTTGATACAACATCATGCAATTCTTCACTAGAAAGTCGCGGGGATGCAACATCTTTTTCAATTCTGCCAACAAAGAAATCTTTTCTATTCTTTCTATACTTGTGATTAAGTGGTAAGAAGTGAGGTGACAGTCAAAAAAAGAAGCTTTACCTCCGTTTGCTAGCGTGAATGCCTTGTTGTTTTCCATGCAGTATGGACATGCGAGTTTCCCATGCGTGCTCCAACTAGAAAGCATTCCATAAGCTGGAAAATCATTGATAGTCCACATCAAAGCTGCCCTCATAAGGAAATTTTGTTTCCTCGATATATCATAAGTCAGAGCCGGAGGACCACAACTGCGCCAACTCATTAATCAACGGCCGAAGACAAACATCTATATTCCGCCCCGGGCTGCTTGGATCGGGTATGACAATAGATAAAAACATGAACTCTGGCCTCATACACATTCCCGGTGGCAAGTTATAAACTATGAGTATGACCGACCAACAAGAATAGGGAGCAACAAATTACCCAAATGGGTTGAATCCATTTGTACACAACCCAAGACGCGCATTCCTTGATTCAGTTGAAAAGTCAAGATGCACACTGTTAAAGCGTTTCCACGCTTCGCCGTCAGAAGGATGCACCATCACACCATCAACCGCATCATGTGCTTGGTGCCATATCATGTGTTCAGTAGTCCTTGGTGACATGAATATCCTCTGCAGTCTAGGTGTGATTGGGAAGTATCTAAGTTTTTTATAGGCCACTAGAGTCTTTCTTATGCCAATTATGGGTTTGTAACGGGAATGCCCGCATGTCATGCACTCAGTCATCTCAGCATTTTCAAGGTAGTATAACATACATAAGTTAGGGCACATGTCAATTTTTTGGTATCCTAAACCGAGGGGTTTCATCATGGACTTCGTAGCATAGAAGTTCTCTTTCAACTTGTTCCCTTCAGGTAAAATGCTTATCGTCCATTCAATAATTTTGTCATACTCGACCTCACTCAACCCGTGATCTGACTTGATGG
The DNA here is from genome assembly GCA_964019445.1 of Populus tremula. Lineage (NCBI taxonomy): Eukaryota > Viridiplantae > Streptophyta > Magnoliopsida > Malpighiales > Salicaceae > Populus > Populus tremula. Next base: position 100,689 of record CAXHTJ010001347.1, on the reverse strand, counting down.
TGAACACCTGTGCCACGACCGATAATTTATTGTGTTTTGGGCAGCCATCCCATAATGGTTCGTCAAAATCTTTCAACAAATCAAAAAACCTAGCTGCATCTGCATTAGGTTCTTCTTCTACGATTAGACATTGACTGACATTACCTTGATTCATTCTCATTGCATCCATAACCATATTTCTGTAAGGATTAAGTGTTGTCATTTTGCCATTCATGCCTTGCTTAGCACTAGAAGTTGACCAACCACCGTTTCTTCCATTCTCGTCTTACTAACAATACTTCTCCATAGTGCATACCAACATTGGTAATTCTCCATAACCTTTGTGTAGAAGATGATCATTACATCTGGATGCAGATATTTTTATTTTGACTTCCTATGGACCAATACCGCCTCCAGTAAATTTTGGGATAGATGTTGCGAAATTAATAAACCTACCCCGTTACAATAATCCATCCTCCGCAATCCTGGGTGAATCTGATACATCTATGGTCATCCATGACTTATATATATCGAACTTCTACTAATTATGATGACATCATGTATTAATTAACTAAGTTAGGTAATAACTTGCAAAAATATTATTTTACCTCGGATTATCCCAAACCAATCACAACTTTCATAAATATTAAATATTCATTATGATCATTTATTTAACGTCCATACGTAAATTATATATATTAAATTTCGAAATTACCACACCGCAATACCATTGATAAAACTTAAAACGGACCCATTAAGCAAGCTATTCATTATTTCAAAACAGCACATGTAATTCGGTAATTCCATAAAGTTTTAATGATTTACAAACAAATACAATCTTACAAAATCTAAAACAAACCATAACATGCATAAAATTATACATTCATATACTACAAGTTTGTTTCAGAAATAACAATAAAACATGTACATCTACTAACAAAATACATATACTAAAAAAACAACAAATTAAATTGACATTTAAATGTTAAAATTTAAAAAGATAGAATTACTTACAAAAATTGATAAAATCCGTCGGAAAATCAAAACACGGATGTTGTGACCAAAAAACTTCAAGAAATATAACTTGTTGTGCTGAGATGAGGGAGATTTTTGTTTGGGTGTTCGTTGTTTGCAGATGGGGAGAGTTGGGATGAGGAAGAAGAAGGGGAAATAGGGGAGGAGATTGTCGGCAGCAGGGAAATATACTAACTTTTGTCGGTGTATCCGTCTGTACTTCGGTCGGTAAAGTAGACACGTCACCGTACGAATCAGCCATTTCAAATCCATCGGTGATGTCGTCGGTATGTTTAACGGTGAACCGGTCACGTCACTACGTGGGCTTGTTGTTTTCAATCCGTCGGTGATTCCGTCGGAAAAAACATCCCCGCCAAAACCTCCACGTCAGTGACCGTCTTTTTTTTTTTATCCTGAACTTTCCGTCCGTACTTCGGTCGGTAACTACCGACGGGTAATTTCCATCGGTAGGTACCGACCGAATTACAGACGAAAAAATTCCGTCGGTAATTTCGACCTCAAATTGCCGACAGAAATATTTCGTCAGTAAATCCGTTGGTATTAAGCGAATTTCTGATAGTGAAAGAAAATATATTATCACCCTTTGAACGTCCTACCTGAGGCAGGCTGTATTGCTGATTTAGTCATAAATTGCTAATGTTTTGTTGCTTTATGTTATGATGGTTTGCGTGTAATATTCCTGATTTTAACGCTAGTGAATATTCAACTACGGATACTTTCAACTTTGGCGTTGGTAAATATCAAGTTGCTATAAAAACAAAATAAATTTAAATTAGTATTTTTATTTTTGACTCTGACGTCAGTAAATAAACAAATAGAATAAATTTATTTTTACGCATACAAAATTTTTATCTTTATATAGCTAAATAAAAGTAAAATACAATAAAATAAAATAAATTTACATCATTATTTTTATTCCTGACTCTGGTGTCAGTGAATAAACCAATAAATTTATTTTTTTGAATGCACATTTTTTTTTATGTAACTAAATAAAATGCAATGAAATAAATTTGAATCAATATTTTTATTCTGACTCTGGCATCGATGAATAAAAACATTATTTATACATACACAAATTTTTACTTTTTATTTTTTATTTTTTTATTTTTATTTATTTTTGAGCTGGGCCCAGCTCAGCCCATATGAGCTGGGCTAGGCTAGACCTAGCCAGCCCAGCCCGGTCACTGGCCCAAGTCAATGACCAGCCGGCTTTTACCCGCCATCGTGCGTGAATTGTTCACGCACGCTGGCTACAGTCATCATGTAATTAAATTTCTAATGCATAGTGTCGGGGAATTATTTTGGAAAACTGGAGACACTTACCTGGGAGCAGGATGAAGGCGATGGCGTGCTGTTCCTCCCTTCGTTTTTTAGCTTCTTCCTCTAGTTTTGGAAGCTGGCGCTGGAGAAGAGGAAAGCCGATGGTGATGCTTGGTGCTTTCGTCTGTGACTTTCTTGTTTCCCTGTCCTCTCTGCGTCCCTTTCCTTATTCTGTCACCTCTGTTTCCAGAGGCTGGTATTGAAGAAAGATGAAGCCGATGGTGATGTGGAGGTTCGGTTCTCTCTGTGTGCTTTTTCTTTTTGTTTCCCCGGTTCTGTTTCTCCATCTCTTCCTCCTGCTTCTCCTGCTCGTCCTTCTCCTTCTTCGTCTGTCTGTTCCCCCTCTCGTTTTTTTTTTTTTTGTTCGTGGTCTTCTTTGTTCCCCAATCCAGTGCGCTTCTCCCAGTTTTGTTCTTTGCCTCTCCTTTTTTTTTTTTGTCCCTCTCTTCCCCGGTTCAGCTCTCTTTTTTATAGAGCTCGGGAGCTTCCAAAACCAGTCCTGTCTTTGCAAAACTGTTATTCAAATCACGAACAGGATCATGGGCACGAGACGTGGTCCACGATTTGCTGCAGATTTCCTGTTGAATCGGCTTTCTCCATGCGAAACGAAATGAATGATGAACAGTGCTTCCAAACGGCGTCGTTTGTGTCCTTGGGAATGGCTATTTTTCACTTTGCCCCTAAACGTTTTAAACTCAACAATTGGAATCTTAATCAATAATAATTAATTTCTAATTGTGCCCTTAGATTAAATTCAATTTGAATCCCTGAGTTATAAGGCCATTTACACAACAGTCTTGGGTTTCTGGACTTTTCAATTTGGTCCTTGAACTTTAATTTTCTAGCAATTTTTCCTTGAATCAGCTCCAAACTTTGTTATTTCTTCAATTAAATCATTAATTCCTTTAATTAATTAAATCAAAGTTTAATTAAGTCCTCAAACTCATTAATTCTTCAATTAAGCTCTTAATTTCATTAATTCAAATAATTCAAATTTTAATTAAATTTCCAAACTTATTAATTCTTTAATTTCTGACCAATTGACTCTCAAATTTAATAATATCATCCTCAAACTTTAAATTTTGTATTATCTTAATCCTATTCTTAAATATATTTTTATCCATTTTTTATTATTATTTATATATTCAAAAATTAAATTATGACACCGATTATGTGTTTTTGTTAATCAAATTTATTGATGATGCATCTAATTGATAATTAAGAACAATTTAAATAATAGATCGGTTATTATCAAACCCAATAAAAATACACACATAGATACAAATTTTACATGGTTCAGTTAAATCTACAGCTGGAATACAAAGAGAGGAAAAACAAATCTCTATCAATTTATAAAAAAATTTCAACCTTATTCTCCGTGCATCGAATTCTTGTAGCTCATGACCTCGCATGCTGAAATGTTATAGTGCATACACGCAATAGGACAAAATGGAATAATACTACATTATATATAGAAGCAAAAGTACCACACTCAACAATATCCGGAAAAGGCCCCATGTATTTATATTAGAATTTAGCGGTATAAGCCATACCCCATGTATTTGAACTAAGCAAATAGTATTTAAATCCATACTCGACAGGATTAAAGCAAAAACATATGTAATAGTTTTCGTTTGTGTACTAATTTATTCATGGTCAATGCTCAGGCATGCAATTTTTAATACAAGATCTTCCAGGACACGACAACACCCTTTCGCAGCATAGCAGCAATTTCTACATCAAATTACAGTGTCACAGTTTAGTTGACCGAGTTCTAGTATTGGCCGAGTTCTTACTAGAAAATGCCCTTCAACTACACTAATGTGATTCCATAATTGATTGTTTTTCTCTATAGATGATTTTTAAGAAAGGTGTACGAAGTCAGAACAGTTCCAGGACATGATGCATTTCCAGTAAGAAATCAAAAGGCAAAGTATGGGTCATAATTTTCTCAGTGATGCGAAGACCATGCTTTTGTTGTTGTACTTTTCCATTGCCGGCCTTCTTAATCTTGCTTATGCTGATCCACCCTACAGTTTTGCTCAAGCACATCTCCATATGCAGCTAACAGTCCATTTCAAACCAATCTCAAGTCCCTCATGTCTTATCTTGCCTCAAATGCTTCTGTGTCGAATCAATATCATGCCTATGCTGGAAATGACCCTGATAGAGTCTATGCTCAGTATATGTGCTACAACTACATAACAAACGAAAAGTGCAGTGCCTGCATTGATGCAGCATCACAAGATATCATGCAACTCTGTCCAAACAATAGAAATGCAACTGTATGGGAAGAGCTGTGCCAGTTGCGCTTCTCGAATAAAAATTTCATAGGCCAGCTTGATTTCTCAGGAAACATTCCCTTAGCTAATAGAGAGACGATTGAAAATTCAGTACAGTTTATATCAGTAGTGAACGAAAATTTTAGTAATCTTACCACGAAGGCTGCTTTTGATCCCACGCAGAATATGTATGCTACAGGAAAATTAGCCTTATCGGATATAGACACCCTTTATACTCTGATGCAGTGCACTACAGATTTGTCATCTCACGATTGTAACACATGCCTTCAGGTTGCCATACAAAATATTTCAAGTTGCTGCTATTTCGGTCAAGGGGCACGGCTTCTTAGCAGGAGTTGCTTAGGTTTGAGTTATACGCATTCTATGAAGGCGCAGCTGATTCGCGAACACAAAAGGGTAAGTATATATATTTTTAATCTATTACAAACAAATCATACAAAATTTGCTTCGCCAATCTAAGATAGTTTAATATTTTTTTTAGTGTATAATTTTCCTAGAGGGAAGACATTGACAATTTTGAAGATTGTGCTTGGAACTTGTATACCAACAGTTGTTCTTGCGTTTCTTACTGCATCGTGTATCATCTACTTTCGGCGAATAAGCAGAAAAGAAACAGGTTAATCCATTTAACTGATTGGCTCGCCACAGAAATTGGCAAATTCTGACATGCTGATTACAAAGAACTGTTTTGTCATTTGCAGATGAGGAAAAAAGTCACCTTGCTTTCTTACAGGAACTGAGAAAATCTAGCGGATCGACATTGGCAGAAGGTAATAAGGTGAGATCTGAGGAATTACCTTGGATGATGGACCTGAGTGTTATAAGAGCTGCGACAGATAACTTCTCTGTCTCAAACAAGCTTGGACAGGGTGGATTTGGCTCTGTTTACAAGGTAAACAATACTTCAACATTATTCTTTATGTGTCTTCAAAGGATTTCAGAGAAATTTTGTTAAATTAAAAAATTAATTGCTTACATACAACATTGAAAAAATGACCTCGTGTGTTCTATGATTTTCAAGGGGATACTAAGCGATGGAAGCGAAGTTGCAGTGAAGAGACTATCAAGAAGTTCGGAGCAGGGCGTAAAAGAATTCAAAACTGAAGTTCTATTAATAATGAAACTTCAGCACAAAAATCTTGTCAGGCTGCTTGGTTTTTGTGTTGAAGGAGAGGAAAAGCTCCTCGTCTATGAATTCATGCCTAACAGCAGCCTTGATGTTTTTCTTTTTGGTTAGTAGTATATTTCCTTTATGGTTTTAGTAATGTTTTAAATTTGAATCTTTTGTTGGCAAATATTTAAAAGGAATAATATGCTTAGCTATTTTATTTTTTTTAATATTGAAGATCAGGGTTCTGTTTGATTGATAATGTTCAAGTATTAATATTAGCTTTTACAAATTAATTTAAATTATTTATAAAAAAAATTATAGAAAAGTCATAATTTTTTTTTTGGAATAAAGTTTCTATGAAAAACTTATTAGAAAATTAAGTCAAAATTTTGATTTAAACAGAAGTTGAATTTTTTATTTCTAACTCGTTAAAATAAATTTGCTTGAAGTCACTTTTACCAATTACATTTCCAATTTAAAGTCTTTTTAACTCATTTCTATTATAACTTAATTATATAAAAAATAATTTTTGATTCATGATTTGATTAATTATATAAAAAATAATTTTTGATTCATGATTTGAAATGATAAGTTCATTTTTATAAGGTCAAATATATTCTAAATATCATTTTATTTTGCTTTTGATTTGATGGTAGATCCTACGAAACGAGCAGAACTTGATTGGAGCGGTAGAATTGATATTATAAATGGAATTGCAAAGGGAATGCTTTATCTTCACGAGGATTCTAGGCTTAGAATCATTCATCGAGACCTAAAAGCTTCTAATGTATTGTTAGACAATGAGATGAATCCGAAGATTTCTGACTTTGGAATGGCAAGGATTTTTTCAAGCAATGAAGACGGGGCCAATACTGCTCGAATAGTAGGAACATTGTAAGTGCTCTTTCACTTTGGAATCTTCTTCTCATAATTGCCTAAAAATATGAAAACCTTCTAACTAGTCTCATAACTATACAATGAAAAACTTTAAACTAGTCTTAAAAATATTCTTAATTGGTCCCTTAAGGATTAAGTTTCATAAACTTTAAGCCATCTCCTTCACTATAAAATTAATCCTTACTATAACTAAGAATAGTGAATCCTATGGTGATTCATTTGAGAATTTTAATTGAGATATCAGTTGTTAGTTGCAAACTAATGATGGTAAGAAAAAAAACTCTTCGATTGAGTTTAAGTTTTCTTTGGTTGTTTTAAAAGTGAATATTATGGTTTTTATTTTTATATTTTTAGCTTGGGTTTGATTCATGATTTCCATCAAGGAAAATCCCTTTTCAGAGAAAAGACCATTTGAAATTTAAGTTAGAAAACGCATAGACAAATATATTATATATAGGGAGAAAATAGAAGTTGGAGTGTGTTTAGGTGTTTGTGTGTGGATCGATGTAATTTGTTGGTTTTTGAAAAATTTGTTCTTCATACCTAATGACCCAGGGATATTTATACACCTTCAAGCCACATGAATTACCTATCACAAGAGTGGGGCTACAAAACTATCAAGGGAGTAGGGTTGCAAACCCACTCTTAGGAGCAATCATAGTAAATTAGTTACTTTATCGTGGTTCACCACACAATTATCCTAGAGTGGTTGAAGTCGGTGTCATCCTATTGATTATAAAATAGGTAATCACCCATTCTTTAAATGAAGTGTCCAAGTATCACCTGCAATGACAACCTATAGGTTGAGAATTCAAGTGTGCACCCATATTGATAAAAGGATAAGGGTAGTGACATTTCAGGGGTATGGCTTGACTTTCACAAAAATAAATATAACCAAACTAATTTTTTAATTTTGGATTAATTGTATTTCTTTTTCTTTTTCTTTAGGTAAAAACATCGTGTTTGGTTAGTTAGGCCCTTCTTTTCTCTTTCTTTTTTTCTTTTTTTTCTTTTTTAGATGTAGTTAGGCCCTTTCTGTTTCCTTTATTTATTTATTTTTCCTCCCTTCAGGCTTGGTTAGGCCGAGGATTTGGACCTAGTTGGCCCTTTTTCATCTTTTTTTCTATCTTTTCATTCTCATTCTCATTCTTTTCTTTTATTTCCTTACTTCCCTTAGGCTTTCTTCCCTCTGGCAGGTTGTTTTCTTTTTTTTTTCGAGCTTCAACATTTCCAGCCTTAGAATGTCGCTTCCCCGTTATATATTTGAACACCAAGGATTGACTTTTTGACAAGAGTTTTCTTATGAACAATTTAACAAACGATTCGTATTTAATGTCTTGAACATTTATTTTTCCCCTCTATGAACAATGAATACATAGGTTTTATACTGGTAGTTAGCATTATTTTGCGTGTAAAATCATTCTTTTATTTGTTTGAAATTCCCTCATATTTCTCTAAATATTATCACCATAAATTTGTAAAAATTATTCTTTTAAAATAATTATTTTACTCAAACGAAAAGTTTATGTAATTTATCATTAGTTAACATTTTATATTCTGATATTATTATTTTAATTTCATATAAAATTTAAGTTAAATTATTAAGAGTTCTTATCCAATTTATAATTTTTTTTCCTTCTTAGTTATCATTTCTCTAACTGTGAATTTCCTTATTTAACCTTGATTTATCAAATTTAGGGTTAGGGGCTTACACCTTTCTTCTTCTTTCTCTCTTTTTTTGTTTTTCTTTTTTCTTTTTCTCCTCTCCTCGCTTTTCTCCTTGGACCTAGTTGGGCCAAGGGTTTAAGCCTGGTTGGTTCTTCGCTCTTCTCTTCCTTCTCTCAGTTTGCTCTTATTGTTCTTCGCTAGGACAAAGATGGGCCTTCCTTCTCCTTTTCTTCTCCCTTTTTCCTTTTCTTTGGGCTTAGTTGGTTGGTTTTATCTTAACGCAATTTTGAGCTCAAATAGGCTCGTGTATTTTGACCCAATCACAAACAAATTTAGAGAAGTGATTAATCCAAGAATCTTTGATTTCACATTAATCATTTCAATATGTTAGTATGATAAATCATGGTATTCAAACTATGAGAGGGACAAATCCGATTTCATATTACTAGCTTCAGCATTTCCAGCCTTAGAATGTCGCGTTCCCGTTATATATTTGAACACCAAGGATTAACTTTTTGACAAGAGTTTCCTGTTGAACAATTTAACAAATGATTAGTTCTTAATGTCCTGAACATTTATTTTTCCCCTCTATGGACAGTGGATACATGGCACCAGAATATGCAATGGAGGGATTATATTCAACCAAATCTGATGTTTTTAGTTTTGGAGTTCTCTTGCTTGAGATCATAAGCGGGAGAAAGAAATCTGGATACCACCAATCAAAAAGTGCTCCTAGCCTCCTTGCATATGTAAGTTCATTACCTTAAATACAACAAAAACTAACTTAAAGTGGCCCCGCTGGTATTAAGTGACGGGACAACAATGTTTTTCTACTTTCTTAATGTCAAAGCAGGCTTGGCAATTATGGAACGAAGGAAATAAAGCAGAGTTGATTGATCCAATGCTGTCTGATTCATGCAATGCTGACGAATTTTCACGTTACATGCACATTGGTTTATTATGTGTTCAAGAAGATGCTAGCGGCAGACCTGCCATGTCATCCGTTGTCTTAATGCTGAAAAGCCAAAATTCATTTCTTCCCCAACCTGAGCGGCCGGCTTTTGTGGGAAGATTCATGGACAACCTGGAGGCAACTGCTAGCAATTTCTCTGTCAATGAAATGACACTTTCTGATGTTGGTCCACGCTGATGCAATATTGTAGTAGCTCAGTACTTTGATTGAAAGAGTTTTATTGGTTGGTACAGAGAATCTCCCTGGTTCCACTTGGTAGTGGATCCTTCACTTTTTTCTATGATAAAAAAAATTACGAGAGGAGCTTAGGATCCTCAACTTTGCAGACTCCATCTAAATGTTTAACTATTTAACCTTTAAACATAACAAAGTGCAATTTTCTTTGTTTTGGAGGAGGTTAAATGTTTCTGTTTTTTTTTTTCTTCGTCTTTTTTTTTTTTTGAAGTAGGTTTGCCAAGTGTAGTAATTGCTATGTTAGTATCTATATTGAAAGTGAAGTCTCGTTTTGTTTTGTGCTCTTTTTTTTAAAGAAGATTGATTACAATTGTTTTTTTTTACTGATACAGTAACTCGGTGACTAGCCATTTCAATCCCTACCTACCTCACTTAATTCCAAAACAAAACAGCATATCATCCGAATTTATTGTTATTTGTAAGGAAATAAAGAAAAGTTAGAGGCAGAAGAAGAGGTGTGTTTTTTAAGAGAGCAGAATAGGACAAGATGTTTTACTAGAATTCCGAATTTTTAAGAGAGCAGAATAGGACAAGATCTCAACCTTATTCTTAATGTAAGTGCATCCAATCCTTGGAGCACAAGAGCTCACATGCTGAAATGTTATGGTGCACACATACTATAGGAAAAAAATGGAATAATATAATATATGTAACAGCCTTAATGGGCAATTGGCCGATCCAGAAGCAATAGCACCACACTCAACAGGTTACAGGGGGAAAGGCCCCATGTATTTAACTTAGAATATATAGCAGTACAATTAGCTATACCCCATGTATTTGAACCTAGCAAATAGCATTTTAAGCCATCCTCAGCATTTTTTGGTTTGTGTGCTGATTTATTCTTGGTCACTGCTCAGGCATGCAATTCTTAATTGACAAGAGGATAACGATGAAGTCCAACTTGATAAAAAGAAAACAAGTACAAAAATAGAGAATTTTGCCGAAAATGATCTTAACAACCACGACCGAAATTCATATTTTATTATTGAATATTTGTTAATATAGTCTACATGTTTTAGAGATTTATAAAATTACTGACTTTTATAAGATAGGAAAATTGAAATTCTAAATCAAAAAATAAAAAATAACATAAAATCCAAAACTAAATTATAAATCTAAAAATAAAAAAAAATAAAAAAAATAGCTCAAACAAAATCCAACTTCGGCAGGATACATAGAGCCAATACTCTATAAAAATGAATCTATAGAACCCCTTCACCAAATTTAAACGAGATTTAATATTTAGTTTGAAAATTACGAGTTTTTTCATTAAACTATTTGTTAGTTTTTTTTTTATTATTATTATTAATTTTGAGCTTTAGCCCATTTCTATTGCAGAGGTAATTTGTATTGTATTCTGGGTTTTATCGTAAAAAAACAAAGAGGCTGAATAGCATTACAATATAAGAAGCATGGATCTCTACCTCAGTGTGGAGGTTGGAGCTGTGCCTCCATCTACTCGAATAAAGACAGAGGCACATAAATCCCTATGGAAAGATTTTATTGATTTAATTTGTTACTATTTACAATTACATTTTGTTTTATTGCATTGGCAAATTAGTGAGATAGCAGCGTTAGCATTTTTTGACATATTCAACTTCGGTTTTGATGATAAAAGAAAAAAGAAAAAGAAAAAGAAAAAGAATTTTTTTAAATAAAAAACATAAAAAAAGGGGGTAGTTCATTTGGGCGGCTCGTAGCCCAAACAGATTGCCTTTTGCAGACAATTTAGGCTGGTGGTTTAAATGGGCTGCTCCTTACAATTTAGGCACCGTTTGGCAGTGAGGTTGTACTTGTGTTTTGTCTAAATTTGAAATTTTTTTTTTTGCTAAAATTGAGTTTGATTTGTATTTTTTGGATCGTTTTGATGTGCTGATGTCAAAAATGATTTTTAAAAAATAAAAAAAATCATTGGCATGTATTTCGGCACGAAAAGCTATTTGAAAAGCAACCACTACCACACTACCAAACACGCGTCTTTCTCAGCATACTTCTTTGAGTTACGAGAACTTAGAATATTTATAGCAGACATATTAGTAACATTCACTAAATATTTCACTAAAAATGACCAAATATTATTTTCAATAGTGTATAAGAATGTTTTTACCAATCAATTTATTTTCAATATTGAAGTGAATTAACATGATAAAAGTCTATAAATAAATTAAGTCATAAACAAGATAATTGATAATTTTCTCATTTAATTTCTATAATTACTTATTTTAGCATTGAACAGTCTCTTGTTTTATGAGAGATTTATTTTTTTAGGAATACTCAACCCTAAATATAAACCTAAATCTCGGCCTAGTTTTGTAGCCCATGAAAAGCCTATTGTCTATTTAAAGCTTTTTCATGACTTTATTAGTTGCGTCATGTGTGGGAATTGAAAAAAAAAACAATCTATTACCTTTCACCTTTCATTAAAAAAAAAAAATATTTTCATGGTTGACGAAACTCCAGGACAAGGAAGAGTAACTGATTTCCCTATTATAGGAACTCCAATTGTTATAGGCCTCTAACAACTCATTTATCAAGTGGAAATATTTCACAATGCTATTTTATCCATATAAAAACAATTTCACACTCTTTCGTTCCACCAACAAGAAATTAAATACATAGTTTTATTACATTTAACACTCTTCCATGACATGCAAAGTATGCATGATACTCCTACTCTTCTAAGGAGCTCTTCTCACCATGAAGAGAACTTTTATATGGATCCAAGCCATAAGTATAACTATCTTTATCAATGTTCCTCTGACTCTCACTTGTATTCTCCTTGATTAAAAAACCTAGACGCCAGATGAGATCAGCTTTTAGGAATGAACACTAGTTCATCAATTGGAGACACCTCACTTTATCACAAAGTGATATACTTTAATCTCTCCATATTATGTGTCATTGTAAATGTCAGCCAGGATAACTATGATAGCCTTACAAATCCCGTGGAGAATGTACAAAATATCATAAATATCCTAGAGTATATGACATAAAAGAATTATGCTATAACAGAGTGAAAATTCAGCATGAATATACTGATGAAAACACTACTGGAAAGACACAGTAGGTAGTGGTAGTCCATGAGACAATGTCAAATTCAGTAGCGGTGGCAAAATCAACAACATTGACTTATGCGACGAGTGGGTTGATGTGAGTTTAGACTTTGACGATGGACAATATTTTACGCAGTTGTGCGTTTTTCTCTAACACGAAGCTTGCTCTTGGTTTTGTGACCCGTGACTCATCATAAACCGACTCTATATTTTTACGGTTACAGTGTAAAGCTATATCCAATCTAGCATTGGTGTTGTCCTTTGTCTTCCCCTTCACATCCATGACGGTATTGAAAATGTTCTCAAACATGTTCTTTTTGATGTGCATGACGTCAAGGTTATGGCAAAGCAGATTGGTCTTCCAATAAGGATTCTCCCAAAAGATACTTCGCTTTACGCAATTATAGGTCAAACCAAAACCATGAAACTTTTGCTTACCTGATTGAAGGCCAAGCACAATGTCACCGTACTCTAATACAACATCATGCAATTCTTCACCATAAAGACGCGAGGATGCAACATCTTTTTCAACTCGGCCAACAAAAAAATCTTTTATGTTCTTTCTGTACCTGTGATTATGTGGCAAAAAGAGATAATGACATTAAAAAAAAGAAGCTTTACCTCCGTTTGCTAGCATGAATGCCTTATTGTTTTCCATGCAGTATGGACATGCTAGTTTCTCATGCGTGCTCCAACCAGAAAGCATTCCATAAGCTGAAAAATCATTAATAGTCCACAATAAAGCCGCTCTCATAAGGAAAATTTTTTTCTCGATATATCATAAGTCAGAGCTCTAGAGAACCACAACTGCGCCAACTCATCAATCAACGATCGAAGACAAACATCTATATTCCGCCCCGGGCTGCTTGGACTGGGTATGATAATAGATAAAAACATGAACTCCAGCCTCATACACATTCCTGGTGGCAAGTTATAAACTGTGAGTATGACTGACCAACAATAATAAGGAGCAGCAAATGACCCAAATGAGTTGAATTCGTTTGTACACAGTCCAAGATACACATTCCTTGATTTGGCAGAAAAGTGAGGATGCACACTGTTAAAGAGTTACCACACTTCGCCGTTAGAAAGATGCACCATCACTTCATCAACCACATCATGTGCTTGGTGCCATGTCATGTGCTCAATAGCTTCTCGCCCATTCAATAATTTTGTCATACCTGCCCTCACTCAACCTGTGATCTAACTTGATGGTGAACACATGTGCTACGACCGATAATTTACTGTGGTTTGTGCAACCATCCCATAATGGTTCGTCAGAATCTTTCAACAAATAAAAAAACCTAAATGCATTTGCATTAGGTTCTTCTTCTACGATTGTACATTGACTGATATTACCTTGATCCATGCGCAATGCGATGTGTCTTTCTTGGCTTTAATCCTCACCAAAAGGGATACCGGTGCTACCATTCTTCTTCTCACCAGATGTATGTCAGCATGGATGTTACTTTCTCTGCAACAAAATATTTTTTCCACGTGAATCCATCCAGCTCTAGTCCTAGAGGGAGCAGTTGCAATATGATGCCTACAACTGGATTGATCTTCCCCAACCATTTGAACAGTCTAATTTAGAGGAAGGATCGTGTTTAGGGCAGTTTGCTTCAGGGGAAGGAGTGGAGACCAGTACATACACAATTAGTAGTGTCGGGGAAGGAAATACAAAGCCTAGCTCTAGTACACGCACAATTGGCTGTGTAGGGGAAGGAAACACAGAGTCCAATTCCCCCAACATCAATGATACAGGAGCAGAATACATGCATAATGAAACAACCCCTTCCTCTCTACAAATCCATGTTCAAGATTGACCGGATATCCATGAGGTAAGTAACACTGAAAGCCCTTCCTCTTCCCTTTTATTATCTGCCCCATGTTACTCTCTCCCTCTTGGAAAGAACCGTGGGAAGACTCCTAACAGGTACTCACCAAATGGCAAAGCAAAATATGCAATCACACAGTATGTCTCTACACACAAACTGCCACCACAACATCAAGGCTTTGTAAGTGAGATGGCGAATATAAAAATACCTACAAAGGTTGGGGACGCCTTAAAACACCCAAAATGGGCAGAAACAATGGAGGCTGAAATGGATGCATTACAAAGAAATGACATATGGAGTATTGTATCACTCCCTCCAGGAAACAAAACCAGTGGGCTACAAGTGGATATTCAAGCTCAAACATAAAGCATATGGCACAATTGATCGGTACAAGGCAAGGCTAGTAGCGAAGGGATACACATAGTCATTTGGCATTGACTATCAAGAAACTTTTGTTCCAGTTGCAAAAATTAACACCATCAGAGTCTTGTTATCTTTAACAGCAAATTTAAGTTGGCCTTTGAAGCAATTTGATGTGAAGAACACATTTCTCCACAGGGATCTAGAAGAAGAAGTCTATATGCAGTTTCCACTTGGGTTTAACAGTTCACAATCAAGTGGAAAAGTGTGTAGATTATAGAAAGCATTGTATGGCTTAAAGCAATCGCCAAGAGCATGGTTTTGTCGAAACAAACCAAATATTCATAGGGAAGAAATAGTTTGGCAACCGAATGACCAACAAATGCCTAGTATTTGTTGATGTTAAAGTTGTTTCTTCACTCGTGCTCTAACTGTGAGAAAACCATAGGCTTTAGGGACCCTTACATTCTTTTCTTTTTTTACACCCACTAGAGGAAAGATTAGCTGGCCATGCTTTTATCTTCTTGTTTGTAATGGATGAATAAATCATGCTTCCTAGTTTCCTTTTTTTTTTCCTCTCTGTTTGCATTGTGAAATGAATAAGGCAGGTCTTAAGGTGAGGAAATAGTGGGGTTATGAGGCCTGGACGTAGGATTTTGAGTTTAAAATTTTAGTTTCAGAACTTTGGCTCCCTCGTGCATATGGGTTTTTTCCTTTCCAGTTATAAAATTTTAAGTTGAGCTGGCTTTGAATGGTTTTTGTTACAAGTTGTTTCAAGCTTCTTGTAAATCTTATAATATGTTTGATGGCTTGCTACTTTCCATTGTGATGTTTACGTCTAATTGTGATGTTTGTGTTTTGACCAAAAAAATATTTTCTTGTGTGTTACATACAACCAATACCCTAATATATTTTAAATTTTCTCTTAAAAAAAAAATTTAAAGTTTAAAAGAAAATGTGTTTTAGCATGGATTTCTTAAACACAAAAAATTATTTTCTTGTATTCTGGAATTTACAACATATTTGTAAAACTCCAAAGGGTGTTGGCCAATATTCCAAAAAATACAAAAATTTTATTTTGGGAGGAATTCATCTATTATTCATCATTAATGTTTGGGTAAAGAAATCCTAAAGGGATGAATATCCAAAACATTATTGAGAATAACTTGTTATTATTCACTATTAATATTTGGATAAAGAAAAAACCTTAAGTGGTAAATATCCAAAATAATTTTCTAAGAATAATAAGTCATCACTCATCCTTGAAAGAAACCTTGATTATAATTAAAGACATTTCAATTTTTGACTCCACTGTTTATGATTTGTGAGAGTATGAAACACTAAGGCAAACATAGACTTTTAAAATGTCGTGATTTCCTTAGATTTCTAAATTTTTTTCCCTCCTCCTTGTAATTTACAAGTCACAAACTCTTGAAATACCGAGGGAAAAATGAGCTTTTAAAGCACATGAAATCTCCTTGGATTTCTATCTTAATAAATTTAGTTTGAATCAAACACTGTAAACCCTGAGAAAAATAAATAAATAAAAGTGAACAAATTCATGCATATGGTTAAATAAAAACAGGAATTCAAAAATTTTTGAATAGGATTTCCGGGTGAAATAATTCGAGACATTATAATTGTTGTAACTCATTTTCAGGTCCCCACAAAAATAAAAATAAAATAAATAGCCAAAAGAGGTTAGAAAAAATAGCAGGCAGAAGCGCTCATAAGATGGTTGGAAAAATTGGTCAAGGAGGTTTAAAATACAAAGATGAGATTTTTTACAGTATATTATTAAATGATGAGAGCCTTGGTGGATAAGAAAATTTGATTTTTGAGGAGAAAAGTCCAAATTTGGAGGTTTATGGACTTAATTGGATTTTTAATTGAATTTATAGAGGATTTGAGTGCAAGAAAAATTGATTTTTAAGTCAATTTGGGCTTTAATTAGAAGAAATTAAAGTTCTGGGGCCAAATTATAATTTTTAGGAATTTATTAAGTCAAATCAGGGGCTTAATTGCATAAATATTGAAGTTTAATGGCCAATTAGGGACTTAATTGAGAAAATCCGAAACCAGGGACCAATTTGGAAAAGGCGCGTAAATAGGGGGGCTGTATTGGATTGATCCGGGGTCAAATTGAAGAAATTGAAAACTGGAGGACTAATTTAAAAAATAGCGCAGGGAAACCAGGTGACACGTCGCCTGTTACTGTTCACTTTCTTCCTCAAAAAGCTGCCTGAGTGGCTGCTTTCCAGGCGCATTTTCCGGCTCGTGTGGCCTCCAAATCCGACAAAACGTGCACCAAAATGTCCACATGAAACCCCTTTATCCCGGAGAATGGTCTGGTAGGGTCGAAAAAGTTAAACGGCTCCGTGAGTGGCTCAAAGTGGCCACCTCGGGCAGTTCACAGCCTGGAGCTGCCAAATTTGGCAGCTCGAGGTGCACACTTTGAGCCAACGGTTGAGATGCTTCCCAACTGAATCAAGGGCTGAAATTTTTCCCCAACGTAGACAAGATTGCCCTCTTCCACAGCCTATAAATAGAGTCGGATTTGATGATCTGAGGGTTGAAAAATTCAGGTCCAAAGTCAGCCAAAAACCAGCATTTTCGCCCAATTTCTGCAGATTTTTCTTCTTCTTCTTTCTTCCTCTGCAACAGGAAACCGACGCCGTCTTCCTCCAACTCCACCGCTGCAACCACCGGCTGAACCACCTCATCACAGCAGCCACAACCTCTTCGGCCAAGTGAGCCCCTCTTCCTTTCCTCCTCCTTCCTTTCCTTTCCTCCTTTTCTCTTCTTCTCCTCCTTTTCTTCTTCTTCCTCCTACCTGTCTACTGTTCACTGCATGAACAGTAGGCGTGAAATATAATTCACGTCCTACTGTTCACGCAGGACGTGAATTATATATATATATGTGTGTGTGTGTATTATATATTATATATATTATATTATATATTATAATATATTATATATATATATATATATATATATATATGTATATTTTTTCTTTAAAAAATATATTTTGAAAAATCTTAAAAAATATTGTTGATTTTTCTGCATTTTTGTCAAAGTGGTTTAATGTTGGTTTGTATTTTTATACCGTAAAGATAAAACCAGTGTTAAAAATACCCGGTTTTCGTCAAAATATCAAAGATTTTCAGAATAAAAAATGTTTTTGCTTTCAAAAAAATTCTAAAAAGTCCTAAAAATTGTTGATTTTTCTGCATATTTTTATAGTGGATTAATATTGGGTTGTATTTTTATACCGTAAGAATACAAACCCAGTATTAAAATACCCGATTTTTGTTAAAACATCAAAAAAAAATATTTTCCAAAAAATTTTGTTTTCATGCATACGGCCTAGTCTCTCCATATATATATATATATAAATATTATAACATCATATTTTCACACAACAAAGAAAATTTTCAAAACAATATATGTATTAGCATGCATTTTGGCTTTAATAACCAGTTTATTTAAGCCATGAGAACTAGGCCAATATTTCAAAAATTCAAAAAATTTTTGTTTTCTTTTAGTATTTGGGATTACGAATTTATACGTAAAACGTATTCCTAAATATTATTAAAAATTTTTATGTTAGAACGGTTAGGATTTTACCCGATAAGATAAAGATCTCTTACCGAGGAGGATTTTTCTTGAACCATACCAACAACTAGGAAAACACGAAAAATACCTTATTTTATCAGACAATAAAACAATGCAGCTTACCTTAGGTAGGGCGTATTTGGGGTGCTAATACCTTCCCTTTACGCAACCAGTCCCCGTACCCGATCTCTGAGACCAGTTAGGGTTCCTAGTGACCAAAATACTAGGTGCCGACTTCCATTCCATTTTCCACCCACAAAAGACAATATCTTCTTGTCTTCCTATATTTGCCAAATAGATATAGATAGATTTACATTGTAGATTTAAAATGGGAAGAACATGTAAAAATCGCCAGCCGATGCTGCGTGGATTTTCCGATGTGCGACAATAATAAACCCGATATTGTTGAGGGTTGGATTTAATTGAAGAGAATAATACACTTAAAGAAAAATGGGGGCCTAAATGCAAATAAGAAAAAATATAGAGTCTAAGTACTCTCTCCTTGTCAAAAATCAGCAAGAACCATAAGGAGAGAAAATATGGAGTTTTATACCCATTATTGTGTAATCAAGAGAGAAACACTAAAATTTCAAGAACCCATCCAAGATTAAGGGTTTATAGATGGGATAAACATTTGAGAGCAATGGATTACCAAGAAATTGAACAAGAAGAAAAGAAATGAGGGAGTTAAAAATCTTTAACTAATTGAAAATCAAAATCTTAATTCGTACCGGGTAAGGTGTTCTAAACATGATCTTAAAAATTCATTTTAAATTCGATAATGAATTGATGCCTTGATATTGAATCATAGGTTAGTGTTCTTAGACATGAATTGAGAAAAAAGTACTTATTGTTAAGATTAAGTTAATTCATGTGTGTGGTATATAGTTTATTAAAGTATTGTGTGAAGGGGAGGGGGAGACGAATCTAGACAAACTTGTCTCCTGACTTTTGGTGAGATTTCAGGTAGGAGGATGAAGGAATTAGGATCGGATTCCTCATAGAAATTGTCCAAGAAAACTGGTCTTGCTTAATTTGGAGATGTAGAACTCCAGTTATGGGTTACCAACCGAGACTGAGTCATGACTGATTATGTAGGGCGGTAGGACTGATTAGTTGATGAGCAATTTTGACTATCTTAAAGGCAGAATTGGGTTCTCCTTCCTTTAGAGAATTAGTAGCCTCATGTATTAGCTTTCTAACAAAATCAATCTCACTCAAAATGGAGTTTTAGAACTTTAGATATAGTAATCTTATGAGTGTTCAGACAGTAATAGTTCAAATGTCTAGACAATAGCATTTCAAAGTTAGACGGTAACGGTTGGACAATAACTATTCAATGTGTAGACAGTAATAGTTCAAATGTCTAGACATTTACATCATAATAGTATGTTTATTTATGTATCAGGTCCATCAAATATCTAGTGAGATCATTAGTTTAGGACTTTACTTTGTCAAGCTTATGTAAATATTTAACCTAAATAAAAGGGCATTAACGCGTTTATGTAGTATACTTTTGTGTAAACCTTGATGTATTTTTATAAAAGTTCAGCTTAGAATGTAGTATGTTAGTTATCTTGTAATTAACCCTTTTGAAATGTTTAAGAACACTTATTATGTTGTAAATGCTTTCTTTACATGTTAGTATTTCTTTTCTTTTAAATTTTATGATATGATATGATATGAAGACTATGTTCATATTGAACTTAGTTGTAGGATATATGCATATTGTGTGGATTGTATGAGGTGTTGAATTATGATGTTTGATGAAAGGTCTGGAATTATGAGACCTTATGATGATGGGTTGATTGAGTAAATTGATAATAATCAATAGTTTGGGATGTCCTTAATACAAACAAAATTCTGCAGAATTTTTGGTAAAAAAAAATAAAAATACCCTCAAATAAAAAGGATATGTTGGGATCTTTTAACATTGAGCAAGTCTGTTACAGACACAGATTTCAAGATATCTATATTGGTTCTCCATGGCACTTTGTAGACATATCTAAATATATAATCTATATTGGCGAAGAGTTCTTGCTTTTAGACTTTGAACCCAAGCTCATTCATCATAGCAAACCTATCATAGAAAAACTTATTAGAGAACATCAACACCATAGCATGATAAACCAAACACCAAGCAGCTTACCTTAGATAAGGCGTACTAGGGATGCTAATACATTCCCTTTACACAACTAGTCTCTTGCTTTAGAATCTCTAAAAGATTAATTAGATTTTCTAGTAACCATAATACTAAGTGACGACTCTCTTATTTACAAAACAAAAACCCTGAAATCAATCCCCCACTTCAAAAAGAGTCGCCGCGATGTCGAGCTCTCACGAGGGTGCGACAACCACCATTAATATTGCTCCTTCCAATAGTGATTCGAATCAAAAGGGAACCTTTAGATATGTCCTTGAATCCAGAACCCCAAACAAAGAGTCCACTATCTGTTAAAGTGAAATTGTTTGAAAGAAAAAAAATCCTTGGTTTATTCAAGGTAATTAAGAGTATATATATATCCACTCAAGTGGTTGTCGATGTCGATGTTAGGCATCGACGTGTATTGATATCAACTTTTGTCAAGGCAATTTCTATTTGTCAAATGGCCTAATTGAATGTTGATTTGGAGTTTTCCATGAAAATGAATTTTGATTGAGTCATAATTTAAAAATTATTTTTTATATAAAACAAAATTAAATTGTTTTAATCAAATGATTTAAAACAAATTTTATAGAAGAAATGTAATATGATTAGATTTACAAATAATTCAAATATAAATTATTGAAAGACAATAAAAAAAATACTCAAGAATTTAAAATACACTTTAAATTATAAGCTATATTATACTAATTACTTGATAATATTAAAAAAATATAGTAGTGTTAATTGGATATCTAATATTAAAAATAGATATTCTTTTGTTTTGTAAGAGAGTTCTAATGAGCTAGACACTACTTAGTAGAGATCTACACTAGTTAAAGCATGTTGTTTCTGTATCATTCAGCAAAAATACCATATGATATGGCTCCTATTACTAAAAAATATCATACATAAAAAAAAAAAAAAAAACCTTTCTTTTTAAACGGATTTCTAAGTGAAATATTTGGTCATGTGCTTACAAATTTGTAGGTATAAATTTTTGAAAAATGATGTTAATATATTACAGTATATCAGAACTTAGTTAAGTTTTATTAAGGTGACATCTCCTTGTCCCTTATCTACTTCAATTACCATCATTGATTCTTTTTAGTTAATAGTCGAGATTTTATTTACTTTTAGCTAATATGAAGATAGCAAAAGAAGTAGGAAAAAAAAAAAGGCAACAACAGAAAGAAGAAAAAATAATAATAATAAAAGCATGGCTGCTGCATCGAAAAAAAATAAATTATAAAAGCATGGCTGCTGCATCATAAAAGCATGGTGGTCTTTCAATATGTTTAGTATATCATAAAAGCATGGCTGCTGCATTTCTACTTTTCATATTTCAATAGTCCACAATTCGAGTTCCACTTGACGAAAAAGACTATGAAAGTTCTCTCTTGAGTTTAGCCAAAAAAAAAAAAATAGAGACAACAACAGAAAGAAGAAAAAAGTAATTCATAAAAGGATGGCTGCTGCAACGAAAAAAGTAAATCACAGATTGGAGTTTCACATTAGGAACATGCAACTCTTTCTTAACGAAACAGGCCATGAAATTTCTCACTTGACTTTTGCCATTGACTTGAGGCAAGGATAACTCTGTTGCCCAAAATAATTAAGAGCAAGAAAACCTTATCAGTTATCAAAAAAATGTTCGCTCTGAAATTCTCCATATTCCTGCTTTCCTTTGCAGCCCTCACAGAAGCACAGGAGATCATTTTCCTTTATCATATATGCGCGAACACAGCCACTTTCGTAAGAAACAGCCCATATCAAGCCAATTTAAATATCCTTCTCTCTTCTCTCGCCGCCAATGCAACCCGCAATGACATTAACGGATTCTATAACGCCTCTACAGGAAATGATGTTTATGAGGTCTATGGCCTCTTTCTTTGCCGTGGCGATGTTAG
The DNA here is from genome assembly GCA_964019445.1 of Populus tremula. Lineage (NCBI taxonomy): Eukaryota > Viridiplantae > Streptophyta > Magnoliopsida > Malpighiales > Salicaceae > Populus > Populus tremula. Next base: position 78,250 of record CAXHTJ010001347.1, on the reverse strand, counting down.
TGTCGAAGTTTGCCGAGAATGCGTGAACCTTGCAAAAAACGATGTAGTCCAACGTTGTCCCATCGAGAAGGAGGCTATCATATGGTATTATCAGTGCTTCCTGCGCTACTCAAACAGTAACATCTTCTCCAGCTTGAGCCAAACGCCTGGGTTTTTCAAGTGGAATAAGCAAAATATAACTGTTGATGTAAAATTTAACAAGCGAGTGGTGGAATCTCTATACGTTCTTGTGCAATGCACACCGGATCTATCTAAATATGATTGTATTCGGTGTATTAACCTAACTCTCCCCTACCTACCAATTTTTATTAATAATAAGCAAGGAGGAAGAGTCTTGTTTCCAAGCTGTAATTTTCGATATGAAACTTATTTATTTTACAACGTAGCTGCCGTCGTGGCCATGTCACCACCAACACTATCCACGCCAGTTGTTCCCCTCCCTCCATCTCCAGGCTCAATAGCAGATGGAAAAGGTTCTATTTTCTTCTTTATCATTCCAAAATCCTTCTTTATCCTTTCTTTAATATGAGATTCTGTTATCTTGAATAATGATGTGCAACAAAAACATTGTCACTGTGAAGGAGATGGAAGCAAATCTATGTGGATTAAAGTCGGTGCAGGCCTATCCGCAGTTATTGCTGTGCTATTTTTCAGTGCTTGCACTTACACCATGAGGAGAAGGACGAATCTGAGAACAGGTACATGTGATATGTACCGAAAGCCTGGTACTAAAAATTTTATATTATATATATGAACTACCTAGTTAGTTTCTATATACTTGCAGGTGATTTCCAAATATTTTTGAGATATAATCTTGACAAGAAATTAAAATTTTGAACCAGAATTCCTAACACCTTTGAATTTGCAAATATGTTGAGGTTAAGCTTGAAAAGAAGACTTAATTAGGCTGAGATTGAGTAATTGGCTTTAATTCCGTAAATTTTTCTCTAGTCAGGTCATCATCTGAAAAAATGCTAGTAGGTAGAAGGTTAAAAACAGAACAAAAATTTTGAAGTGTGGAAACAAGAAGTACATTTACATGATGTTCGAAACCTATATAATCAATTATTAGCACTGCACAATATATCCTGCAGAGGAAATAGGAAATATCCAAGAGGATCAATTACAAAACTGGGCAGGACGAGCAACTGTTGGGGACGACTATTCAGACAAAGAAATTCAAGGAGATGTGACATCCCTGGACCTTCCTTTGATCCGGCTAGATGTTATAGCTACAAAGCAATTTTCTGATGAAAACAAACTTGGTCAAGGAGGGTTTGGCCCAGTATACAGGGTAATCAAGGCTATCAAGTCAATTACTTTATTCATTAAAAAAACAAAAAACAAAAAATCGAATTCTGTTATTTGTCAATCTCTCAATACACAAATTCGAAAATGCATCACACTTTGGCCCACAAATATTAATGCTTATTAGAATAGTTTGTGCTCAGGGTACGTTAGAGGATGGCAAAGAAGTTGCAGTTAAGAGGCTCTCAAGAACTTCTGGTCAAGGACAAAGAGAATTCCTGAACGAAGTCGTTTTAATCGCCAGATTACAACACAGAAATCTTGTCAGACTCCTGGGATGCTGTCTGGAAAAAAATGAAAAGTTACTTATCTATGAGTATATGCCCAACAAAAGCCTTGATGTCATTCTTTTTGGTTTGACCCCTAAACCTGAAACACCTGCTTTTTTATACTGTATAACAAAGACCAGAAATTGTAACTGATTTGATTTTTATGTTGATGCTACTCAGGTTCCAGCAATGAAGTCCTGCTTGGCTGGCAAAGACGCTTGAGCATTATCAATGGAATTGCACGGGGGCTCTTGTATCTTCATGAAGATTCTCGGCTTAGAATTATTCACAGGGATCTCAAAGCAAGCAACATTTTGCTTGATTATGAGATGAATCCGAAGATATCAGATTTTGGAATGGCTAGGATTTTTGTGGAAATCAAAGCGAGGCTAACACGAATAGAATTGTCGGAACTTAGTACGTATTACTACATTTTCATTCCCACAGTGTTATTGTTTTCAATTGTATACTTGTTTGGAACAAATGGATTTTCTTATTCTTTTCTTTATTCTTGTGAAAAAACAATTTCAATCTATTATTAGATCAGAGCTCATGAACTTTTCGTCATCACGGTTTTAATATTATTTTAAAGAATATTTAATTAAGTTAGTAAATTAGATTTGAAGAATAATTTTATATGAAATATGACAAATATTATTTTTCCAGCGAGGTGGCAAAGGTTCACAATGGTGCATTCTTGACTGATATAAATGATGCAAAAGAATTTTGCTAACCTCTTCATGCATATAAAGCAATTTGTTTCCTCTTGTGTCAATTAACAGTGGATACATGGCCCCAGAGTATGCTATGGCGGGACTTTTTTCTGTAAAATCAGATGTTTTCAGTTTTGGAGTGTTGCTGTTAGAGATTATCAGTGGGAAAAAAAACATTGGCTTTCATCTTTCAGAAGAAGGCGAAAGCCTTCTCACTTTTGTAGATTACTAGTAATGATTTTTGCTATCTCAATTCGGGAAGTATCTGAACTTTTCAGGCATGGAAACTGTGGTCTGATGGTCAAGGACTGGAATTGATGGACCCTATGCTAGAGAAATCAAGTGTGGCAACTGAGGTGCTGAGATGCATCCACATTGGGCTGCTCTGCGTGCAAGAGGATCCAGCAGATAGACCTACAATGTCGTCTGTGCTTCATATGTTGGCAAGTGATGCCATAACACTCCCTATCCCTAAACAGCATCAGTGACTTTGTATCGGTGGATTTGTTGCCATGGAAGGTCAATCCTCGAATCAGGAAGTTTGTTTTATCAATGAATTAACCATTTCCGTTTCATCACCACGGTAACTGTAAATTAAGTTTTAAATTTAAGAGAATGAATAAAATTGTAGCTCCTTCGACTGTTTTTCTTTACAAACACAGACGTTTTCAGACAAATATAAACATATCTTCTTGATTTGTTTTTCTTCGCAGTATGAGAACTATTATCTTACATACAAATCATATTTCATGCTACAATGGAACCTGAAATCTTCAAAAAATCAATTGAACCAAAAGTTTCTATTTATGGCTGCTCCAAATTATGGGCCTCTTAGGCCTCCTTGCCCTTCGCTTGTGACCAAAGAAACCAAATACAGCATCAGTGACTTCTTTGTCCAGGCATCAATAACCAACATTAATGTTGCTCCTTGAAGTCAAGAACCCAAACAAAGAGGAAGCATCATTTTCGCTATCTTATCTCTGGAAGGGATCCAGCCCGTTGATCATATTTCCATGAGCTTAAGGCCTGATAAAGCCATAAATGGCAGAGGAACATAATATCAGATGAAAGCCCATAAAGGGCAAGATAATCATTTTAGTTGGTCCCTGTTAATTCAGTCTAACTACAATATTTTAGCTCAAATCAAACCCACCTACTGCCATTTAAACAATTTTGAAATCTTCTTCATGCAGCTATTAAGTTGACTAAGAATTGACTTTTTGACAAGAGTTTTCTTCTGAACAATTTAAACAAATGATTCGTTTTTAATGTCCTCCCCTCTATAAACAGTGGATACATAGATTTTATACTGGTAATTAGCATTATTTACGTGTAAATTCATACTTTAATTTGTTTGGAATTCCATCATATTTCTCTAATTATTATCACCCTAAATTTTCAAAAATTATTCTCTTAAAATAATTATTTTACTTGGACGGGATGCTTATGTAATTTATCACTAGTTGACATTTCATATACTAATATTATTACTTTAATTTCATATGAAATTGAAGTTAAATTATTAAGAGTTATTATCCAATTTATAATTTTTTTTCTTCTTAATTATAATTTGTCCAACTGTGAATTTCCTTATTTAACCTTGATTTATCAAATTTAGGGTTAGGGGTTTATACCTTTCTCTTCTTTTTTTCTTTTTCTTTTTCTTTTTTCTCTTTCTTTTCCTCCTCTCCTCGTTTTCTCCTTGGACCTAGTTGGGCCAAGGGTTTATGCCTGGTTGGGTTCTTCGTACTTCTCTTTCTTCTCTCATTTTGCACTTATCATTCTTTGCTAGGACAAAGATGGGCCTTCCTTCTCCTTTTCTTCTTTCTTCTTTCTTCTCCCTCTTTCCTTTTCTTTGAGCTTAGTTGATTGGTTTTATCTTAACGCAATTTTGAGCTCAAATAGGCTGGTGTTTTTGGCCCCATCACAAACAAATTTAGATAAGTGATTAATCCAAGAATCTTTGATTTCACATTAATCATTTCAATGTGGTAGTATGATAAATCATGGTATTCAAAATATGAGAGGGACAAATCCGATTTCATATTACTAGCTTCAGCATTTCCAGCCTTAGTATGTGGCGTCCGAACACCAAGGATTAACTTGAGATCATAAGCGGGAGAAAGAAAGCTGGATACCACCAATCAAAATGTGCTCCTAGCCTCCTTGCATATGTAAGTTTGATTTATTACGTTAAATACAACAAAAACTAACTTAAAGTGGCCCTGCTGTTATTGATTGACGGGACAACAATGGATTTTCACTTTCTTAATGTCAAAGCAGAGTTGATTGGTCCAATTTTGAAGTCGACAAATAATATCTTGATCTTTCTATTGACTTTTTTTTGTTTGTGACTGAGTCTATTGACTTTTTTTGGTACGCGACTGAGTCTTTGAAGAATTTTATACAGTCTATGAGTTTGTTTAACGGTGTAATTATAATTATTTTTTAAATATTTTTTATAATAAAGATATATTTTTATTTTTATAAAATTATTTTTAATATTAGCATATTAAAATAATTTGAAAATATTAAAAATATATTAATTTGAAGTAAATAAAAAATTAATTTTTTTATAAAAAAATTAAAAATATTTTTAAAATACAAAAATAAATAAATTCTAAAATAATTAAGCCGATATGGAATTCAACCACAAGTAAAGTCGCCATTTCACGCTGTGATACCGATCATTTCCCACCCACTACCTTTGCCATAAAACTAAAATATTTACTCTAAACTGTGTTTTATTTGGGGAAGGTTAATTGCATTTTATATTTATGCATGTAAGGATCAATGGTAGGAATATATTATAATTAAACTGAGTCTATTCCCTTCTTCTTCTTCTTTTTTTTTTTTTTTTTTTTGTGTCACAGCCAATGTGTCCATGATTTCCACGGAGTCTTTGAATAATTTATACAGTCTAAAAGCAATTAAGCAGTCAGGAATTGGGACCACAAGTAAAGTAGAGGCAACTGCTAGCAATTTCTCTGTCAATGAAATGACACTTTCTGATGTTGGTCTACGCTGATGAAAAGGTGTAGTAGCTCAGTTTATTGGTTGGTACAGCGAATCTCCCTAGTTCCACTTGGTAGTGAATCCTCTTCTTTGCGGACTCCATCCAAATGTTTAACTATTTAGATTACTTGTTTGCTAAAAAATAATTTTTTTTTAAATGAATTTTAAAAAGGTATTTATGATATTTGATAATGTAATAAAAAATAAATTAGAAAAATATTATTTAGTATTTAGTTATATCACGGAAAATGAGCTGAAAAATAATTTATTAATATTTTATTTTTCTCAAATTTATTAAAATAACGAGGAACAAATCTTACAAATTAAAAAGTTGAATGAGAATAAAATTGAAAAAAATATAATTTCATAAATTATCTCAAATAAAATAAATAATAATCAAAATAATAGAAATCAAATCTAAAAAATAAAAAAATTAAAAGATGAAGAAATTAAAATAATAATAATTAACATTTAATAAATTATTTCAAATAAAATAAGTAACAATCAAAAGAATGAGTATCAAATTTGATAGATAACAAACTTTAATTAAAAAATAATAAGAAAAAATCAAATAGAAATTATAGAAATGAAGACCAAAGTTAATATAAAAATTAAATTCTAAGGAATGAAATTGTAAAACAAATATTCAAAACAAAATATATATAGCAATTAAAAATTTGAGGACCAAATTTGATATATAATAGCAAATAATATAACATTTCTAAATTTTTCACAACTTCCAGAAAGTGTTTTCCGTTCAAAATAAAATGAAAACACTTTCCTAGAAACCAAACCAAATTTTTTTTTGACTAGAAAGTATTTTTCGTTGACTGTAAAGTGTTTTCCGTTGACTAATTTTTCTAATGACAAACAAACACAGGAAAGTTTAAAAAATAGTTTTCTAGAAACCACTTTCCCGAAAACAAACACAGCATTAACCTTTAAACATACAAAATGCAATTTCCTTTGTTTTGGAGGAGGTTAATTGTTTCTGTTTTTTTTTTACTTTTTTTTTTTGAAGTAGGTTTGCCCAGTATAGTAATTGCAATGTTAGTATCTATATTGAAGTTGAAGTCTCGTGTTGTTGTTTTTTGTTTTTTTAAAAAAAGATTGATACAATTGTTTTTTTTATTATTATTTATACATTAACTCGGTGACCTGCCATTTCAATCCCGACCTACCTCACTTAATTCCAAATCAAAACATGGTCAATAAAGAAAAGTTAGAGGCAGAAGAAGAAATGTGTTTTTTAAAAGAACAGATATGGTTTTGTTTATTTGCTGGAAAATATATTTTTTTTTAAAGTGAATTCTAAGAAAGTAAATTATATGAAAGTGAATTATTTTCCGGTAGTGTAATAAAAAAATAAGCTGGAAAACACTTTCTAGTGCTCGGTTATGTCATGGAAAATGAGCTGGAAAATAACTTATTAATGTTTTATTTTTCTCAAGTTTATTAAAATAATGAGGAACAAATTTTACAGATTAAAAAGTTGAATAAGAATGAAATTGAAAAAAATATATAATTTCATAAATTATCTCAAATAAAATCAATAATAATCAAAATAATTGAGATCAAATCTTAAAATAAAATGAAAGATGAAGAAATTAAAATAATAATAATTAACATTTCATAAATTATTTTAAATAAAATAAGTAACAATCAAAAGAATGAGGATCAAATTTGATAGATAAAAAATTTCACTAAAAAAATGATAAGGGAAAAGCAAATAACAATTATAAAAATGAAAATAAAAGTTAATATAAAAATTAAATTTTAAGTGATGAAATTGAAAAATAAATATTCAAAACAAAATATATATAGTAATAAAAAATTTGATGATCAAATTTGATATAATCAGTAAATAATATAACATTTTAAAATTTTTCACAACTTTCGTAAAGTATTTTCCGCCCAAATTTTTCAAGAAAATACTTTCCTGAAAACCAATCTAAATTTTTTTTTCAATATAAAAAATATCATTTATTCTTGTTTTCATATTTTAATATTCCACAATTGGACTTTCACATTAGAAGCACGCAACTCTATCTTAACGAAACAGACAATGAAATTTCTCAGTTGACTTTTGCCATTGACTTGCGGCAAGGAGCTCCTCCATGTAAAAGGAAGGACAGCTCTGTCGCCTAAAATAATTAAGAGCAAGAAAACCTTATCAGTTATCAAAAAATGTTCGCTCTGAAATTCCTCATATTCCTGCTTTCCTTTGCAGCCCTCACGGAAGCACAGGAGATCTTTCTCCTTGGTCATGTATGCCCAAACACAACCACTTTCGTAAGAAACAGCCCGTATGAAGCCAATTTAAATATTCTTCTCTCTTCTCTCGCCGGCAATGCAACCCGCAACGACGTTAACGGATTCTATAACGCCTCTACAGGGCATGATGTTTATGAAGTCTATGGCCTCTTTCTTTGCCGTGGCGATGTTAGTGTCGAAGTTTGCCTAAAATGTGTAAACCTTGCAACAATCGATGTAGTCCAACGTTGTCCCATCGAGAAGGAGGCTATCATATATTATGACCTGTGCTTCCTGCGCTACTCAAACAGTAACATCTTCTCCAGCTTGAGCCAAATACCTGCGCTTGTCCTGTTGAATACACAAAGTATAACTGTTGATGTACAGTATAACGAGTTTGTGGTGAATAGTCTATATAATGCTTCTAATTTAGCTGCAAGTGCGCCATCAGGTGAAAAAAAGTTCGCAGCCAGAAAAGTTAGTTATACGTGGCTTCAGTCTCTATACGTTCTTGTGCAGTGCACACCGGATCTATCTAAATATGATTGTAATCGGTGTCTTAACCTAACTCTCTCTTACCTACCATTATGTTGTAATAATACGATAGGAGGAAGAGTCCTATTTCCAAGCTGTAATCTTCGATTTGAAAATTCTTCATTTTACAACGAAGCTGCCGTCGTGGCAATGTCACCACCACCACTATCCACGCCAGATGTTCCCCTCCCTCCATCTCCAGGCTCAATAGCAGATGGAAAAGGTTCCATTTTCTTCTTTATCATTCCAAAATCCTTCTTTATCGTTTCTTTAATAGGAGATTCTGTTATCTTGAATAATGATGTGCAACAAAAACATTGTCACTATGAAGGAGATGCAAGCAAATCTATGTGGGTTAAAGTCGGTGCAGGCCTATCCGCAGTTATTTGTGTGCTATTTTTCAGTGCTTGCACTTACACCATGAGGAGAAGGACGAATCTGAGAACAGGTATGCATGTGAAATGTACCGAAAGTCCTGGTACTAAAAATTTTATATTATAGACATGAACTACCTGTTAAACTTATTGAGATCAAACACAAAAAAAAAACTAGAATTCTAAAATAAATTGTATATTATGAATACATAGTCTTAACCTAAATACAAATAAAATATATATAGGTTAAACTGAAAGTACTATTCTACCTTTAATAAATAAAACTATATAAATATTATTTAATAGTACCTGGTTAGTTTCTATATACTTGCAGGTGATTTCCAAATATTATTGAGATATAATCTTGACAAGAAATTAAAATTTTGAACCAGAATTCCTAACACCTTTGAATTTGCAAATATGTTGTGGTTAAGCTTGAAAAGAAGACTTAATTAGGCAGAGATTGAGTAATTGGCTTTAATTTCGTAAATTTTTCTCTAGTCAGGTCATCATCTGAAAAAATGCTAGTAGGTAGAAGGTTAAAAACAGAACAAAAATTTTGAAGTGTCGAAACAAGAAGTCCATTTACATGATGTTCGAAACCTATATAATCAATTACTAGCACTTCACAATATCTCCTGCAGAGGAAATAGGAAATATCCAAGAGGAACAATTACTCGACCTGGCAGGACGAGCAACTGTTGGGGACGACTATTCAGACAAATATATTCAAGGAGAGGTGACATCCCAGGACCTCCCTTTGATCCGGCTAGATGTTATAAATGAAGCTACAAAGCAATTTTCTGATGAAAACAAACTTGGTCAAGGAGGGTTTGGCCCAGTATACAGGGTAATCAAGGCTATCAAGTCAATTACTTTAGTCATTAAAAAAAACAAAAAACAAAAAATCGAATTCTATTATTTGTCAATCTCTCAATACACAAGTTCCAAAGTGCATCACACTTTGGCCCACAAATATTAATGCTTATTAGAATAGTTTGTGCTCAGGGTACGTTAGAGGATGGCAAAGAAGTTGCAGTTAAGAGGCTCTCAAGAACTTCTGGTCAAGGACAAAGAGAATTCCTGAACGAGGTCGTTTTAATCGCCAGATTACAACACAGAAATCTTGTCAGACTCCTGGGTTGCTGTCTGGAAAAAAATGAAAAGTTACTTATCTATGAGTATATGCCCAACAAAAGCCTTGATGCCATTCTTTTTGGTTAGACCACTAAACTTGAAAAACCTGAATTTTTCTTATAACAAAGACCAGAAACTGTAACTTATTTGATTTTTATGTTGATGCTACTCAGGTTCCAGAAATGGAGTCCTGCTTGACTGGCAAAGACGCTTGAGCATTATCAATGGAATTGCACGGGGGCTCTTGTATCTTCATGAAGATTCTCGTCTTAGAATTATTCACAGGGATCTCAAAACAAGCAACATTTTGCTCGATTACGAGATGAATCCAAAAATATTAGATTTTGAAATGGCTAGGATTTTCGGTGGAAATCAAAGCGAGGCTAACACGAATAGAATTGTCGGAACTTAGTACGTATTACTACATCTCAATTCCCAGTGTTATTGTTTTCAATTGTATATTTGTTTGGAACACATGGATTTTCTTATTCTTTTCTTTATTCATGTGAAAAAGCAATTTTAGTTTAAAAACAAACCATTAAATAATTTTTTTTTAAATAATAAATTTACTCATACTATTCCATAACTATACTCTATAGTGGGACTAGAACTTTCTGTCATCAATCGTTTTAATATCATTTTAAAAAGTATTTAATTAAATTAAAAATTAAATTATTAAATAAAATTTTAAAAATAATTTTATATCAAATATTATTTTTCTAGTGAGGTGGCGAAGGTTCATAATGGTGCATTCTTGACCGATTTATATGATGCAAGAGAATTTTTGCTAACCTCTTCATGCATATAAAGCAATTTATTTCCTCTTGTGTCGATTCAAAACAGTGGATACATGGCTCCAGAGTATGCTATGGCAGGACTTTTTTCTGTGAAATCAGATGTTTTCAGTTTTGGAGTGTTGCTGTTAGAGATAATCAGTGGAAGAAGAAACATTGGTTTTCATCTCTCAGAAGAAGGCGAAAGCCTTCTCACTTTTGTAGGTTACAAATCCTATCTTTCTATCTATAAAAAGATTACTAACAATGATTTTTGTTATCTCAATTCAGAAAGTCTCTCAACTTTTCAGGCATGGAAACTATGGTCTGATGGTCAAGGACTGGAATTGATGGACCCTATGCTAGAGAAATCAAGCGTGGCAACTGAGGTGTTGAGATGCATCCACATTGGGCTGCTCTGCGTGCAAGAGGATCCAACAGATAGACCCACAATGTCATCTGTGCTTCATATGTTGGTAAGCGATACCATGACACTCCCTATCCCTAAACAGCCAGCATTTTCTGTCGGCCGACTTGGTGCCATGGAAGGTCAATCCTTAAATCAGAAAGTTTGTTCTGTCAATGAATTGACTGTTGGGTTATATCCAGAACTCAAACACGCACAATTTATGTGGTTCGGCAACTTGCCTACTCCACGGAGCTACTAGTTGTATTAATCAAGCTTACAAAGAAATAATACAACAACAAGAGGAGGAGAATGTTCTCAACTCAACTCTACACTCAAGCTCTCTCTTCTCTCTGTGTTTCACACTACTCTCTCTGTGTTTCTCTCGCAGCTTCACACAATTGCAACATTCCTCAGTTCTCTCACGTTACAATTACGCAGCTCTTCACAAGACACATAATTATACAAAATGATGGGAGTGGGGGTGTCCACCACCATGTGCTAAGTGGGAGATTATTCCCACTAGCACATGGTGGGGCTTGTTTGTCTCTATAATGCTAACAATCTCCCACTTGGAGACAAACAATGAAATCATTTTTTATCCTTGAAGACCAACTGAAGTTTTGCACAACTTCAGTTTCTCAAGTGTAACTCCTTTGGTTAACATGTCAGCTGGATTCTTGCTTCCACAGATCTTTTCTAGCATTAGTTGCTCGTCGTCCAGCAGTTGTCGGATGAAGTGATATTTGATCTGAATATGCTTCGTCCTGGAGTGAAATGCTGGATTCTTGGCAAGGAAGATTGCACTCTGACTGTCGCTATACAAAGTACCTTTTCCATTCAACTTGCCCAATTCTTTCAAGAAACTCTGCAACCATACTATCTCTTTTGCAGATTCTGAGACTGCAACATATTCAGCTTCTGTTGTTGAAAGAGCAACGATCTTTTGCAAGGTAGAACTCCAGGAAACAGCAGTACCTCCTAGAGTATAAACATATCCTGTAGTGCTCTTTCTGCTATCAACATCTCCTGCTAGATCAGCATCTACAAAACCTTCAAGTTTCAAACCACCAGCTGTGAAACTGAGACAAGTTTCCGATGAACCTTTTAAGTACCTCATGATCCATTTCACCGCCTCCCAATGCTGCTTTCCAGGATTGCTCATATATCGGCTTACAACTCCCACTGCATGGGCAATGTCTGGTCTGGTACAGACCATAGCATACATCAAAGAGCCGATAGCTGAGGCGTATGGAATCTTATCCATGTATCCACTTTCTAGCTCAGTTTTGGTGACTGATCTTTGCTGAGCTTGAAATGATTCCCCAGTGGTGTACTTACTGGTTTAGCATTATCCATACTAAACCTGCTGAGAACCTTCTTGACATACTCTGTTTGTGAGAGCTTTAGTATGCCTTTGTCTTTATCTCTGATGATTCTCATGCCAAGTATTTGTTTAGCAGCTCCCAGATCCTTCATTTCAAACTGTTTCGACAACTGCTGTTTCAGCTTATCAATCTCCTCAATGCTGGATCCTGCAATCAACATATCATCTACATATAATAGTAGAATGATGTAGGAGTTGTCAAAATGTTTGACATAGCAACAATGATCAGCTTGGCATCTTGTATACCCGGAACTGCACATGAAGTTGTCAAACTTCTTGTACCACTGTCTTGGAGCTTGCTTCAAACCGTATAGGCTTTTCTGTAGCTTGCAGACTTGATTCTCCTTTCCTTGCATTGCAAACCCCTCTGGCTGTTGCATGTAAATATCTTCCTCCAAGTCACCATGAAGGAATGCTGTTTTTACATCTAACTGTTCAAGATGTAAATTTTCTGCAGCTACTATCCCCAGAACAACTCTGATTGTTGTGAGCTTCACAACTGGAGAAAAAATCTCAGAGTAGTCAATGCCTTTCTTCTGTTGAAACCCTTTGACAACAAGTCTTGCCTTGAACCGTTTGCTTCCGTCATGCTCAGTCTTCACTCTGTAACCCACTTATTTTGCAAGGCCTTCTTTCCTTCAGGTAATGTTGTTAGCTCCCAAGTCTTGTTCTTCAGCAACGAACTCATCTCCTCCTTCATGGCTAACTCCCACTTGCTTGAGTTTCCATCTTCTAAGGATTCTTCATAAGATAACGGTTCACCACCATCTGTCAGCAAAATATAATTCAGTAAAAGTGTGAACCGTTGCGGGGGCTTTATCGTCCTCGAAGACCTGCGAACAGCTGGTTCAAGTTGCTCCGCATCTTCTTGTGTGGAGTGGGCACAGATGTGCTTGAATCTTCTTGTAAAGACTCTTGATTGTTGTTCTGCTTAGTAACATCGGGAAGCCCTTCTAATCTTATGAATTCAGATCTTTGTGGACTTGTATCTGAATCAGCCATCTCTGTTTCTCCACTTGATCTGTCTTTGTACATAACTTTCTCATTGAAGATCACGTTCCTGCTTCTGATAATCTTTCTATTCTGATCATCCCAGAACCGAAATCCAAATTCTTCATCTCCATAGCCAATGAAGAAACATTTCTTGGATTTGGCTTCTAACTTGTTGCGAGCATCAGAATCTATGTGAACATAGGAAACACACCCAAAGACCTTCAAATGAGAGAGTCGTACCTCTTTTCCTCTCCATACTTCCTCGGGCAATCTGAATTCCAAAGGAACTGATGGTCCACGGTTGATCAAGTAAACTGCGGTATGAACTGCGTCAGCCCAGAATGTTTGAGGTAACCCTGAATGCAACCTCATGCTTCTAGCTCGTTCATTGATGGTCCTGTTCATCCGTTCAGCAACGCCATTCTGTTGCGGTGTGCCTGGAACGGTCTTTTCCATTCTGATACCATTGACAGCACAATACTCCTTGAAACCTCCATCAATGTATTCTCCTCCATTATCAGATCTCAAGCATTTCAACTTTAGACCTGATTCAGTCTCAACCATAGCCTTCCATTTCTTGAATGTTTCAAACACATCAGATTTATTTTTCAGAAAGTAACCCATACCTTCCTGCTGAAGTCATCAATGAAAGTCACATAATACCGAGAACCTCCAAGAGATGCTACTGGAGACGGTCCCCATAAATCTGTGTGTACCAGTTCTAGCTTTCTTGGTCGTAAGGTCCTGCCAACCTTCAAGAAACTGACCTTCTTCTGTTTTCCAAGAACACAGCTTTCACAAATGTCTAGATCGACATTTTTTAACTCTGGCAGCTTTCCCTTCGACTGAAGTATCTTCATCCCCTTTTGACTCATATGGCCAAGTCTACAATGCCATAGATGTGCTTGATTTTCTGCTTCAGTTGAGGCAATGATGTCTGCAAATCTTGTGGTCATATACAGGGTGCCGGTTTTCTTTCCACGAGCTAAAACCATTGCTCCCTTTGATACTTTCCACATTCCTCCAGCAAAAAGTATTGAATGACCACTATCATCAAGTTGTCCGACAGAGATCAACTTCTTCTTTAATTCAGGAACATGCCTTACATTCTGCAAGGTCCATATAGATCCATTCATTGTCTTGATTTGCACATCTCCTATACCCACAATATTCAGTGGTGTTCCATCGGCCAGATAGACTACACCATGATCTCCTCCAACATAATTTTGCAGCATTTCATTGTGTGGCGTACAGTGGAATGAAGCACCAGAATCAAGAATCCACTCATCAATTTGACTTTGTACAGCAAGAATTAAAGCATCTTGTACCTCATCTGTGGTAGCGTTTGCAGAGTCAGCTTCAGGTTTCTTCGGTTTTGTGCAATTCCTACTGAAATGACCAGGTTTGCCACAATTCCAACATTCAACCTGCTTTCTGGATCCAAACTTGCTTTTACTTCTGTATCTGGATTTTGATCTGCCTCTGGATGAGCCTCTATCGTGTCTCCTCCCTCGAGTGTTGATGTTGAGAGCTGATCCTGAGCTTGAACTTTCACCCGAGTCTTTCCTTCGCACTTCTTCAGCCAAAATCAAGTCTCGAATGTCATCATACTTCAGTTTGGATTTTCCAGCTGAATTGCTCACGGCTGTCCTCATGCCTTCCCAACTGCTTGGAAGTGAAGCTAGCAAGATGAGTGCACGAATCTCATCATCAAACTCAATCGCAACAGATGATAATTGATTTGTGATGGTATTAAAGTTGTTGAGGTGTTGTGTCACAGAAGCGTTTTCGACCATCTTCAAGTTGAACAACTTTTTCATCAGGTGCACTTTATTATTTGCTGATGGCTTCTCATACATCCCAGACAAGGCTTCCATCAATTTTGCAGTGGATTTTTCTTTCGTAACATTGTGAGCAACTCTTCTTGATAACGATAGCCGGATAATGCCCAGAACTTGTCTATCAAGAAGTTGCCATTCTTCTTCTTCCATCTTTTCTGGTTTGCTTCCCAATAAGGGAAGATGAAGTTTCTTCCCATATAAATAATCTTCAATTTGCATTTTCCAGTATCCAAAATCTGTTCCGTCAAATTTTTCAATTCCAGCAGCCTTTATTTCATCTGCCATTTTTACTACTTCTCCGATTCGAATTTCCCAAATCTGACCTTACAGATGTGTCCAAGAACGGCCACAAACCTTGGAAATGACACTGAGATCACCCCAATCGGACTTCGGATGGCTCAGATTTTAGCAATCAAAGTTTTGGATTAACGGACGGTGCAGATGCAGCCGCGTGTCAGCCAGAGTACCGCCTGCGTCACACCGGATAAAAACTTAGTAGCGGTTCTGATGAAGACACGTGTCAGCAGATTACAGCCTACGTCGCACCGGATCAAACCTCAGTAACGGTGCAGATTAAGCCACGTGTCCGCAGATTAGAGCCTGCGTCACACCTGATCAGAACTCAGTAACGGTGCAGATTCAGCCACGTGTCACAAGATTAGAGCCTGAGTCGCACCGGATCAAAACTCAGTGACGGTGCAGATTAGCCACGTGTCAGCCGATTAGGTCATGCGTCGCACCGATTAAAACTCTCCACGGTGATGATGTAGCCACGTGTCAGACGATTACCGTCTGCGGTGCACTGGATCAAACCCAGATGGATGACGTGGCAGGTGACGTGGACGTGACCGTCTGACTTTGCTGACGTGGCGGGTCAGACCCGACCCGTTTTGCAGAAACCGGGCGAAGAAGGAGCGTGGCGCGCGTACGGCGCGTTGGTGCGCGTGGGCAGTGCTAGCGTCGGCGCGTGCGGGCATGCAGGACGTCGGTTCTTCGCCGGGTTTTCAACAGTGGATTCGTCCGGTTTCCTCTACACGATGGTATGTTCAAAAACACGTTTTGAGAACTTTGATTTTTGAGTTTGGATCAAACACCCTCTTTGTCAAGAACAAGCTCTGATACCAGTTGTTGGGTTATATCCAGAACTCAAACACGCACAATTTACGTGGTTCGGCAACTTGCCTACTTCACGGAGCTACTGGTTGTATTAATCAAGCTTACAAAGAAATAATACAACAACAAGAGGAGGAGAATGTTTCTCTCGCAGCTTCACACAACTGCAACATTCCTCAGCTCTCTCACGTTACAATTACGCAGCTCTTCACAAGACACATAATTATACAAAATGATGGGAGTGGGGGTGTCCACCACCATGTGCTATGTGGGAGATTATTCCCACTAGCACATGGTGGGGCTTGTTTGTCTCCATAATGCTAACATTGACCCTTTCCGTTTTATCACCGCGGTGACTGTAAATTAAGTTGTAATTTAAGAGAATGAAGTTGCAGCTCCTTCCGACTATTTTTACTTACAAACACAGACATTTCCAGACAGATATAAACTATTATCTTACATACAAATCATATTTCATTCAAATCGTTTATAGTAATGATTGAACAGAGAGTTTCTATTTATGGCTGCTCCAAATTATGGGCCTCCTTGCCCTTTGCTTGTGACTAAGCTTATGCCCAAAGAAACCAAATACAGCGTCAGTGACTTCTTTGTCCAGGCATCAGTAACCATCATTAATATTGCTCCTTGAAGTCAAGAACCGAAACAAAGAGGAAGCATCATTTTTGCGATCTTATCTCTGGAAGAGATCCAGCCCGTTGATCATATTTCCATGAGCTTAAGGCATGATTAAGCCATAAATATCTGAAAATTAATAAATGTAAAAAGATTGAAAATCAGTTAAAATTAAAAATAATGTATGTTTTTCAAAATAAGTAAAATGTGATCAAAGAAATATTAGAATAAAAATAATGGAAACTTAGTAATTTATCTTTATATATTTTTTATTTTCTCAATCATTCCTCTGTAAAACAACTAAGCTATTATAACCTTAGTTAAATGCATTTTTAAAAATTATCCTTCTCTTAAAAATTATATTAAATCTTATGACCATAAAGAATGTTAAGCTAAAATATATATGCTGCTTTTGATTAATTATTCCAGATAACAAAAATAATGTATGTTTTTTGTGTTTTTTATTTTTAGAATATATCGATGCAATTACTCATAAGCCTATTGAGTATAAGTGCGAATCTTTACAGAGCTACTTTACTTCTATCACCATCTATTAAATGAGATGCCCTTGTCCCTCTTTTACTTCTCTCACCATCTATTAAATGCTTCAAATTTTTTTCATTCTTTTCACATTTCAATATTCCACAGATTTGAAAGTTCTCATTTGTTGGTTCTGATGACCATTAACATCATGGAAGCACGTGAGATGACCATTTTGTGGTAGTGTAATGAATTCGTAGCCATGCCTTACCTAACATAGTGTCAACTAGTCAACACCTATAACGTATCGGCCATTGCAAAGAAAAATTCAATTGGGTGCCATCTTTCCAGGAAAAAGATGAGAACTGAGGAATACCGATACAATGAATTTTCCGGCACAACTCACCGACGGGGCTCTATTCCTATGACGCAACCTTTGGAGGTCGTCCAACTTGCACATCAGTCTTACATATTGGGTCCTGGGCTTTGAGCTGGTGATGTCAGTATTTTCCCTTTGACACATGGGAAAGTTAGGAAGGAGCTGTAAAAATGTCAAAGATTTAAGATTTACATGTAACAAAAGATGCAAAGGGTAATATAAAATTATTTTTGAAGTTTTATTTAATATTTTTTTAGTTTTTAAATTTAAATGATTTTTTTATATGATATTAAAATTTTAATGAGTAAATAATTTAACATCCTTAACTTTAAGAGATCGATCAAAGGTTTATTGTTTTGATTGATTTTATGAGTTCACATATTCAAATCTATGCTAAGAAAATTTTGTTAGATTTTTTTTTCAATATACTAAATATATGTGGAGGATCAATTGCGTTGGATCTCACATTAAATAAAAAAAAAATCAATAAGATTGACAGTTTCTTCTTTGACATCAATTCTTGAATCTTTAAGGCAGACCTTCGCCTCATTGATAAGGTTGGATTAAGAGTCCAGTCTTTAGAAAGGCGCATTCTGTTACATCAAGATTGTTTGTGGAAAAATAATTTGTTAAGTGGAAAGTATATAGGACTTTAAAACTTAAATACTTTAAGAAGAGTCTATTTGTGAGTGTTGTAAAAATATTATGTTGATATATTACAGTATATGTTTAATTAAGTTGGAAGATTACGGAGAGACCAGATCAGTTGATTATTTTTTATTAATCATTGTTTGAGTTTAACTAAAGATAGACTTTATTTAACTGTTAGCTATGCAATTACTATGCAGAGGCACAATCACTAGTAAAGTTTTATTAATATGAGATACCCTTGTCCCTCATTCACTTCTATCACCAGCTTCAATTTTTTTTTTCTTCTTTTCACATTTCGATATTCCACAAATTTGAAAGTACTGTTCTTGTGGAATGTTAATACTAACTACACGTTGTTTGGAAATATGGTAGTGATTGATTTTTTAAAATATTTTTTTATTTTAAAAATATATTAAAATAATATTTTTTATTTTTAAAAAATAATTTGATATAAACACATCAAAATAATTTTAAAAAATTAAAAATAAATTAATTTAAAATAAAAAATAAAAACAAATAAAATTTTCCATCTGTAATGTCATATCTGGAGCAATTAATGATGTTGCAAGGGCACCATCAGGTGTTAAAAAGTTTGCAGCCAAAAAAGTGATTTATACGTTGCATGAATCTTTATACGTTCTTGTACATTGCACGCTGGATCTATCTACATGTTATTTTAATCAGTATCTTCTACTAGCTAACCTCATCTTATCAATAACTGTTTGAGTAAAAGTCTTATTTCCAAGCTGTAATTTTTTATTCGAGAATTACTCATTTTTCAACGAAATTGTTTTCGATGCCGTGGTACCACGACCACAATCCACGCCAGTTGTTCTTCCCCCTCCATCTCCAGGCCCCAAGAGGAGGAGGAGAAGATTCTTCTTTATCATTTCATATGAATTGTATTATCTTGAATAAGGATGTGCCATAGAAACATAGTCACTATGAAGGGATACCCCCCAAGTGTCACTATGAAGGAGATGTTATGGATACAAATTTAAAATTATACTTTAGCCAGATTCATAAATTATAAATATATTATGAATGCTTTAAGCCAAGGGTTTACAATCTCTTTGTTGTTAACATTTCCAACATACATATTTTCAAAATCTATTTCTTTAAAATATCATTACATTTTATCTTTACTCTTAACAATGTTATTGATTTTACCATCAAAGAGTCATCACTTCCATCAAAAAGAACTTTTTATAAGTACCAGCTACCGATCACCTGATATATTAGGCACCACCTGTTACTACAACAAATATCAGTCACATTGACTTACCAGGCATAACTTGCTACTACCACAGCTACCGGTCAGTAGGCTTATTAAAGACCACATCCTACTACCATAATTATCGATGATCTTGTTTACTAAGCATTAAATACCTTGACTATGGAGAATGATTTAGATTACTTGAATTAAGAGATCAACAAATTATTTAATATATTAATTTTATTCCTCAACATCTTGAATTTTAAAAATCATTAAATCAAATGAGGTAGACACTCATTAGCATATAGGTCAAATTTTGGGAAAAAAAATCAAAAGCATTTTTTTTTGGTATTATTCAACAAAAATACCATATGAAAAATATTTTGTCAACTTTTATCACATTTAATCAAATCACTTCTTTTTTTTCCTTTTGTTTCTACTACCTTTTTGCCAAGTTTACTCTATGGGTTGGGATCTAAGAAGAAAGAAAGAAAAAGAAAGCTAACACTAATGCAAAAAAGTTTTACAAGATATGATTTGGTTCCTGTTACTTTGTTGCATCTTAGTGGATGTTATGGTTTGAGACCAAAAGTCTATATCATGGAAAATTAAAGTTGCCACTTACGAATTAGAAAAACCTAGACAACCTAAAGATATGCACTGGAGTTAATTATTTTTAAGAGAAAACGTTATCATCTTTACAGTATTCTTTTTACAAAAAATTAATTTTATAATGTGTTTTTCTCTTAAACATGTCTTTTTTATTACATCCTAATTAATTGTTTTTTCTATTTTTCTAGTCATTTTGCGTAAAACAATTGACATTAATCCCTAAAAATAGAACTTGTTAATGTCAAGTCCTAAAAATTAAAATTTTTAAAAAATTTATAGTGGGTGTAACCTATATTTGATTTTAATATTTGGACATCGGCTCTTTAAAAGGAAATGCGTCAAAAAAATAATAATGCTTATCTCTAAAGAAAAATTACATTGAAATGTTTAAGAACAAATGTTGAAATATGAATTGTAAAAATTAGGCTTTGAACTTGTGTTGATTGTTATCATCATTTTTGATTCATTTGCTTTTCATTTAATTTTAAAAAGATTAAAATTTAAAAATTAAAAGTTAGGGATTATTTCGAATAAAAGTATGATTTAATAACTTGAAAAAATTACGAACTACAATGTGTTGATGTCATTCTCTTATAATTTTCAGTTTTAAAAAATTATTAAAATAATAATAATTATTTATTTTTAATTTGATTCTTAATCAAATTTAAAATTAAAAAAAAAATTTATTGAGAGTTTATTTCTTATATACTCTTGTAATTTTGTATTATAAATACAAATTTTAGTGAAATCGAGAAAGGGGAGGCCACTACAAGAAAAAATAAGAGAGGCTAAAAATAATAATAATAATAATAAAAAACCTCAATCTATTGGCAGAACCGGAGTCGCCGCCCAGTCATCTTCACCATTTTTTTTTTTTTATCTGGCTCGGAATCACTAAGGCCACCCCAACAAAATGATCTCCTCACGCCCACTCTCTCCCTCACTTCACAGATCGTGACAAGCCCGCTCATCGCCTCCTTCCTTTCCTTCGTCTCTGCTTCGAAGCTGACTTATCAGAAAGCCAAAACCAGTCTCCCTCAGAAGCTCTCTTAATCATCCCCTCACGCCAGCCTTATCATCTTCAGAAAGCAAAACGAGAATCCCTCTCCCTCTTTCTTTTGGTTTCTCCCCTTTACGGTTTCCTCTTCTTTTCGATCTGTCAACCCCCACCGATCACCACACTAAGATGAAATCAAACTCTTCTCCTTCTCCCTCTTGGCCAATAGCAACACCAGCTGCAACCAAATCCGCCCGAGAGCCACGAGGTTTTACCCGCGGCGGCGCGTGAACCCCCCGCCGGAGTTAAGGTGGCGCGTGGCTACTGTTCCACCACCTTCAAGAGTTTCCCAGTACTATTCCTATGCTTCCGAAAGACTCCAGACCTGATTCCTTTAGTTCCGGGATACTTCGAACGCTTTGGAAGGTCGACTTATGACCTCAAACCATTTTTGAACAAAGTGATTATATATAGTGCGAATTGGAGACAGGCTTATTGTTTTTGTATAATATTTACTTATTTAGATAGCGTGGACATTATTTAACTGATTTATGTTCTTTTCCTAAAAAATAGGTTTCTTTTTTTCTTTTAATTCAAATCTAATATTTATTTATTGATGTTAAAGTAAAAAATATAAATTCTAATATTTACTTATGTTAAAATACTATTCTTTTTAGATTATAAATATAGAGATATTTATAAATAAATATTCATTAATATCAAAATCAACAACATTATAAAAGAACCACAAGACCGTAAAAATAAAGACAAACTGAGCATTTTAAAACAAAACTAATAATACAACCTCTTTCAAGTAGTATATTTAAAAGTTTATATATAATTAATTTTTATATTATATAAATTTATGTTGATTATTTAGGATTTTTAATAAATATAATATTAGAGAGTGACTCCTTCACTTCTATAAAAACAAGATATTTATTTTTTTCTAATATAAATATTTTAAAAGTCATTATATCTGAATGCGATATTAATGATGCAAGTTGGATTTTAAACCTGACTATTAGCTACATGGCCTTAATATTGTTAGACTTTGACTCATTTATTTTCGTTGGTTTTTTTATATAATATTTTTTTACAATTATTTATTTATTTTTATATATTTATTGATTATTATATGAGAATATCACTAAAGGAATATTTAGATTTTTACAATGTAAAAAAAAAAAAATGCTATATACATGAAATTCGAACACACAAATAACAAAAGCATTTTTTCCAGGTTAGGCTGCTAGTTCCGATTCCGTGGAGAAGGAAAGGGCTGGGAGACAAAGGATTTGGGAGCTGTGACCGTTCTAGTGGCCAGTTGTGGTCGGGGCTTTGTTCAAGGAAGTAGATGAAAACTGGAATGGGTTGACTTTGGTGGCGATATGGAGCTATTTTGATTTGGGACCAGAGGTGGTTGTGGTTCGGGTTTGTGATGGTTATGGAGGAAAAGATACTGGCTTGATTATGGTGGGAATTCCTAGGTTTCGGCCTTGGGTTGGTGATGATGATGGTAATGGTGATGAGTGTTTGTTGAATATGGAGAGGACACTGGGTATGGTGGGGAACTGCTTCGGGTCAATGGGTTACAGTGGTGTCATGGTGGTGAATGCTTGGGTGTTATGTGTTGCTGGTTCGACTGGATAACTGGTTTTAGTCTATATTGAGTGCTGAATTAGAAATTTTTGGC
This sequence comes from Populus tremula, assembly GCA_964019445.1. Lineage (NCBI taxonomy): Eukaryota > Viridiplantae > Streptophyta > Magnoliopsida > Malpighiales > Salicaceae > Populus > Populus tremula. The sequence goes on along the minus strand of CAXHTJ010001347.1, from coordinate 55,470 downwards.
TAAAAAGATGATAGTTCCTCTTTTTTTTTTTTTTTGGAGATTAATAAGTGACGTTCATTTTATTAGATGTGGTTAATGGTTGTTTTTAAAGTGTTTATTTTAAAATGTATTAAAATAATATTTTTTTATGTTTTAAAAATTATTTTTAATATTATTATATTTTTAATTGAAAAGATAATTGTTTCGGTCTGTTTGATTGTGTTTTTTTTTTTTTTTTTTGTGAAGATTAAGGAGAGACAGACATTTATTTCTTAAAATAAAAAATAAACATTCCCTGTTGGGACTTAGTTTAGTTAAGTTTTATTAACGTGACACGTGATTCATTTATTCTTCTTTTCATATTTCAATATTCCACAATTGGAGTTTCACATTAGAAACATGCAACTCTTTCTTAACGAAACAGACTATGAAAGTTCTCACTTGACTTTTGCCATTGACTTGCGGCAAGGAGCTCCTCCATGTAAAAGGAAGGATAACTCTATTGCCCAAAATAATTAAGACCAAGAAAACCTTATCAGTTATCAAAAAAATGTTCGCTCTGAAATTCTCCATATTCCTGCTTTCCTTTGCAGCCCTCACGGAAGCACAGGAGATCTTTTTCCTTGATCATAAATGCTCAAACACAACCACTTTCGTAAGAAACAGCCCGTATGAAGCCAATTTAAATATCCTTCTCTCTTCGCTCGCCAGCAATGCAACCCGCAATGACATTAACGGATTCTATAACGCCTCTACAGGACATGGTGTTTATGAGGTCTATGGCCTCTTTCTTTGCCGTGGCGATGTTAGTGTCGAAGTTTGCCTAAAATGTGTGAACTTTGCAAGAAACGATGTGGTCCAACGTTGTCCAATCCAGAAGGAGGCTATCATATGGTATGATCAGTGCTTCCTGCGCTACTCAAACAGTAACATCTTCTCCAGCTTGAGCCAAACGCCTTCGGTTTACATGTCCAATACACAAAAAAGAACTGTTGATGTAGAATTTAACAAGCTACTGGTGAATACTATATCTGATGCTAATGTAGCTGCAAGTGCGCCATCAGGTGAAAAAAAGTTGGCAACCAAAAAAGAGATTTATAAGTTGCGTGAGTCTCTATACGTTCTTGTGCAGTGCACACCGGATCTATCTAAAAATGATTGTAATCAGTGTCTTCTACAACCTAAACTCAGCATATCAATTTGCTGTAATAATAACCGAGGAGGAAGAGTCTTATATCCAAGCTGTAATTTTCGATATGAAAATTATTCATTTTACAACCAAGCTGCCGTCGTGGCAATGTCACCACCACCACTATCCACGCCAGTTGTTCTCCTCCCTCCATCTCCAGGCCCAATAGGTTCTATTTTCTTCTTTATCATTCCAAAATCAATCCTTGTCATTTCTTTAATATGAGATTCTGTTAACTTGAATAATGATGTGAAACAAAAACATTGTCACTATGAAGGAGATGGAAGCAAATCTATGTGGATTAAAGTCGGTGCAGGACTATCCGCAGTTATTGCTGTGCTATTTTTCAGTGCTTGCACTTACACCATGAGGAGAAGGACGAATCCGAGAACAGGTATACATGTGATATGTACCGAAAGCCTTGGTAATAAAAAAATTAGATTACATATATGAACTACCTAGTTAGTTTCTATATACTTGCAGGTGATTTCCAAATATTTTTGAGATATAATCTTGACAAGAAATTAAAATTTTGAACCAGAATTCCTAACACCTTTGAATTTGCAAATATGTTGTGATTAAGCTTGAAAAGAAGACTTAATTAGGCAGAGATTGAGTATTTGGCTTTAATTCCGTAAATTTTTCTCTAGTCAGGTCATCATCTGAAAAAATGCTAGTAGGTAGAAGGTTAAAAACAGAACAAAAATTTTGAAGTGTCGAAACAAGAAGTACATTTACATGATGTTCGAAACCTATATAATCAATTATTAGCACTGCACAATATCTCCTGCAGAGGAAATAGAAAATATCCAAGAGGAACAATTACTCGACTTGGCAGGACGAGCAACTGTTGGGGACGACTATTCAGACAAAAATATTCAAGGAGAGGTGACATCCCAGGACCTCCCTTTGATCCGGCTAGATGTTATACATGAAGCTACAAAGCAATTTTCTGATGAAAACAAACTTGGTCAAGGAGGGTTTGGCCCAGTATACAGGGTAATCAAGGCTATCAAGTCAATTACTTTGTTCATTCAAAAAACAAAAAGAAAAAAACGAATTCTGTTATTTGTCAATCTCTCAATACACAAATTCGAAAATGCATCACACTTTGGCCCACAAATATTAATGCTTATTAGAATAGTTTGTGCTCAGGGTACGTTAGAGGATGGCAAAGAAGTTGCAGTTAAGAGGCTCTCAAGAACTTCTGGTCAAGGACAAAGAGAATTCCTGAACGAGGTCGTTTTAATCGCCAGATTACAACACAGAAATCTTGTCAGACTCCTGGGATGCTGTCTGGAAAAGAATGAAAAGTTACTTATCTATGAGTATATGCCCAACAAAAGCCTTGATGTCATTCTTTTTGGTTAGACCCCTAAACCTGAAACACCTGCTTTTTTTATACTGTATAACAAAGACCAGAAATTGTAACTGATTTGATTTTTATGTTGATGCTACTCAGGTTCCAGCAATGGAGTCCTGCTTGACTGGCAAAGACGCTTGAGCATTATCAATGGAATTGCACGGGGGCTCTTGTATCTTCATGAAGATTCTCGTCTTAGAATTATTCACAGGGATCTCAAAACAAGCAACATTTTGCTTGATTATGAGATGAATCCAAAGATATCAGACTTTGGAATGGCTAGGATTTTCGGTGGAAATCAAAGCGAGGCTAACACGAATAGAATTGTCGGAACTTAGTACGTATTCCTACATCTCAATTCCCAGTGTTATTGTTTTCAATTGTATATTTGTTTGGAACAAATGGATTTTCTTATTCTTTTCTTTATTCTTGTGAAAAAACAATTTCAATCTTTATTAGATTAGAGCTCATGAACTTTCATTCATCACGGTTTTAATATTATTTTAAAAAATATTTAACTAAACTAAAAAATTTAATAAGTTAGTAAATTAGATTTGAAGAATAATTTGATATGAAATATAACAAATATTACTTTTCCAGCGAGGTGGCAAAGGTTCACAATGGTGCATTCTTGACCGATTTAAATGATGCAAATTTTTTTCGCTAACCTCTTCATGCATATAAAGCAATTTGTTTCCTCGTGTCAATTAACAGTGGATACATGGCCCCAGAGTATGCTATGGCGGGACTTTTTTCTGTAAAATCAGATGTTTTCAGTTTTGGAGTGTTGCTGTTAGAGATAATCAGTGGGAAAAAAAACATTGGCTTTCATCTTTCAGAAGAAGGCGAAAGCCTTCTCACTTTTGTAGGTTACAAATCGTATCTTTCTATCCTAAACTTTTCAGTACTAGTAAGGATTTTTGTTAACTCAATTCGGGAAGTCTCTCAACTTTTCAGGCATGGAAACTGTGGTCTGATGGTCAAGGACTAGAATTGATGGACCCTACGCTAGAGAAATCAAGCGTGGCAACTGAGGTGCTGAGATGCATCCACATTGGGCTGCTCTGCGTGCAAGAGGATCCAGCAGATAGACCCACAACGTCGTCTGTGCTTCATATGTTGGCAAGTGATGCCATAACACTCCCTATCCCTAAACAGCCCAGCCCCAAAAAAAAAAAAAAAAAAAATTGCATATGCATGAATAAAAATAATGTAAATTTATTGGTTTATTCACTGAAGCCAGAGTCAGGAATAAAAAACACCGGTTTAAATTTATATTATTTTTATTCGTTGCATTTTATCTAGCTAAAAAATAAAAATTGCATGCAAAAAAAATATAATAACATAAAATAAAATAAATTTATTGGTTTATTCACTGACGCCAGAGTCAGGAATAAAAAATACTAATAAAAATTTATTTTATTTTATTTTATTGTATTTTTACCTTTATTTAGCTACGTAAAAATAAAAATAATCTGCATGAGTAAAAATAACAAATATAAATTGATTTTTATTTGTTTATTCACCAACGCCAGAGTCAGGATTAAAAAAGGTAATTATTTAAATTTATTCACTCTGATATCTACATAATATTTACCAACGCCAGAGTTGGAAATATCTGTAGTTTAATATTCACTGACGCCAGAGTCAGGAATATTATATGCAAACCATCATGATATGAAAAATATATGTTAGCAATAAATGACAAATAATAGCAATGCAGCCTGCCTTAGGCAGGACGTTTAAGGGTGATAATATCTTTCCTTTTTACGTAACCAGTCACGTACCATAGAATCTCTGTTGGCCAGTTAGGGTTCCTAGTGACCATAATACTAGGTGGCGACTCCTTAAACAAGAATATTCCCATCAAAGAACAGGATGCCAGAAATCCGTTCTTTCTGAAGATTTAAAATTAATTTTTAGAGCCGCCGCGATGTCGGGTGTGATAGAATGGCGACTCCGCTGGGGACCAAGACTAAGCTTTGTCATTATTTGTTAAATTGCTATAAATGTTTGTTGTGTTGTTTTTTATTTATTTTTATTTATTTAGTTTATTTTATTTTATTGCTTTAGCATCCATATTTATTCATGTCATCATATACATTGAATATAGATTTGTGCCTTCACACACCACGCATTTCATAATAAATATCTGTTATACAAACTTTATGTTAAGTGGGAGAGTAGCGGTACCCCAATGGCTTTGGCCTGGGTAAGACTCGTGAAACCATCCAACTTTCGCTTGATTGTTTACTCGATAGTGGTTGGTATGCCTAAACTGATATTATTCAGGGCCTCTATCTTCACGCTACTTGTAAGCCTCACATCAACCTTTCGAGGAAGATCACTGAGCATGCGAAAGACCTTTCAAAGACTAGATAGCAACCTACCCTAAGCATGTAATGACTAGAACTTACCCTTTAGGTTGTTCCCTATGTAAGTTTCACTAAAGTAAAGCTTAACATATATCATTTCATAACAGGATTATTATTTCGGGTGACATAATGGTTGTTAATCGAGAAGTCAACACTATTGAGTATGGGCTTGAATCTGAATCATTGCATATGACCGAGGGAGACTGCCCTAGACTGGATGACAGTGGGATACCGCTGCTAAAAGAGGTGAGATGTGTAATAAATGATGCCATTCGTTTGATTCCACTCACCAAATATTTGGATGATGAGACAAAATTTACTAAGATATATGGGAGAGTTTTACATCTTTTAAATGTGCCGGTACTGCCATTGGCCATAAGAGCTCTGATTCATTTTTGGGATCCTGATTATCGATGTTTTACATTTGGGGATGTCGATATGGTTCCTACCATTGAAGAGTATGGTGTTTTTACAGAATTTCCTGAGGATATATATAAGGTTTACTTTCATTAAAAGACCGAGGATATTATAGAGGAGCTTGCTAAGCTATTGGGAATCCAGCAAATGAGTTTGTTTAGAGAAAAAAATAATTTGGGGGTTTGAGATGGAAACGGCTAGAAGAGTTGTTGATTGCTAAAAAGTCTAATCCATGTGCTAAAGTAGAAGTATACAGAATATTGGCTTTGGGAATATTTGGGTTGATTTTGTGCCCTTCATCTGCTGGAATTGTTAGTTTAGAGGCAGCCAATTTGTTTGTTGAGTATGAGAAGACTAAAATTAATCCTTCTGCTGCGATTTTGGCTGAAACTTTTTTGTCCCTCAATCATTGCAAAAAGACTGGAAAAGGTTCTATGAGATGTTGTGTGCCATTATTGTTCATTTGGATGGTAAGTCATATAGAATCCGAGACACCAATATTCCGGAATTTTTGGTGGTTTGATCAAAGGCCACTAGAGTTATTGGTATCAAGTGAATGGAAAATATTTTCTGAAGATGACTGGGGGTAAAATTACAAGGAATTCCACGAAGCAAGTTTAATTGGAGAGCTCCTTGGATGAGAAATGTAACGTACTTAATGAGTTGTGGAAGAAGCCTTGGGTACCTTTGATTGGAGTGACTGGATATATTAGCTATGCGCCTGCTTTAGTTGCAAGACAGTTTGGGGGCATACATACAAAGCATCCCAAGAACGGTTGGTTTATCTCAATTTACTGGAGTGTACAAAGGAGCTACCATGGAGATGTTGGAGAGCATTAAACAGGATTGGAAGTCTTTGGTACTTGTGAAAAAGGAGACTGGATTAAGGAATCCTACAGTTAGTGAAAAGTATTCTGAATGGCGTAATGGAGGAGTCTCTTATATGGCAGAAGTTTCTGAGTCTGTGGGCATTCGAAGAAAAAGAGTAAACTGTGAAGAAGAATTAAGAAAACAAGTAAAAGCGTTACAAGCTGAGCTTAAAGCAAATGAGGAACATAGAGTGTCTTTAGAGCGGCAGCTAGCCAAAGAAAAGGGTTTAAGGAAAATAGCTGAAGAAGAAAGGGACTCTGGTGGTCAAGACTTGATAAAGGCAAAGACTGACTTGGAAACACAAAAGACAATTAATCAGGACATGACATATTACATGGAAAAAGCTAAGCATTGGGAAGAGTCAGCCATCAAGACACAAGCAATATTGAAAATGCGTCGGGCAGACATTGTTAAGTTTAAAGACCAATTAGGAAGAGCTGAGGCTTTAACTAAAATGCACGAAGAGCAGAAAGCAGAGTTGAACAGTCATAAGGCTGAAGCAGAAGCGTTGAGATCTAAGTTGGACAAAGAAAAATTAAAGACCGTACAACTTATGGGAAACCAAAAAATGATAAAGCAACATAATCAAACATTGGATGATGCCAATAACTTTTTGTCTAGAAACAACTTGATTCATACTGAGAGGATAAGGGAACTACAAGATCAGATTAATCGAGCAGCTGCAGAAGCCCATTTATTACGAGTGGAAGCTCGTCAGGTGGGAGGAGATATAATGAAATATCGAAGAAGCATGGATAACACCGATCTTTTTTTGAAAGCAATAGCTACTAGAGGCAGTGTTTTTTCTCCTGTAATAGATTAGATTAATTTTTACTGTAAGTTTCTGAATAAGTAATAAGAGGGCTGAGACCCACATTTTTCAATGCAAAGATATGTGTATATAGCTGAAAGCCCAAATGTCAAAAAGCTAAGCAGATTTCTTCTCGGCATCGCAACAATGATATCAAGTTCAAGTTCAACCCATATATCCAAAGAATGACGGCCATATGTCACCAACAAAAAGCGAATCTATATCCAATATGTGGCATTCACATTCATGCATCACATACATTTGCTTATAGATTGTCATATTCTGCATATAACAGGTGAAATATAGGTCCCCAACCTAAACGTATTCATAATACTCGTTCACGAAAGAAAATGGAAAATGAAGAGAGAAATCAGCTAGAAATTCAACACCAAAGAGAGCTGGTTCAACACCAAAGAGAGATGGAAAGCCTGAAAGAGGATGTAGCAAGGCTTACCAGCTTGCTTGAACAAGCTTTGAGGCCTAGAGTTGGAGAAGGGACATCTTCTCAACAAACATTTACACCTCAACCTCCGCCTCCTGTTGTTCCGCTATTTGAGCCTCAACATGCTGCTCATTTCGCACCTACTCAATCAGCACATCCAATGAGGGTCCCCCACACTGTGTTGATAGAAGAAGAACCTCAAAGGAACAAGATCGTAGAGGAAAATGGTCAGGAAAAACTAGCTGCTTTAGAAGAAAGAATGAAGGCAATAGAGGGGAATAGTTTGTATGATCCGGTAAAGGCTGCTGAAATGTGTTTAGTGCCTAATGTGGTTATTCCCGAAAATTCAGAGTTCCAGAATTTGTTAAATATACTGGAACTCAATGCCCAATCACCCATCTTAAAGCATACTGTAATAAGATGGCTGAAGTAGTCCATGATGAGAAGTTATTGATCCATTTCTTTCAGGATAGTTTAAGTGATACTGCTCTTGCTTGGTATATGCGTTTGGATAATACCAAGATTAAAGGATGGAAGGATTTAGCTGAAGCTTTTATTAGACAGTATAAGTTCAACATGGACATTGCCCCAGATAGATCAAGTCTGCAAGCCATGGAAAAAGGCAATAAGGAGTCTGTAAGAGAATATGCCCAAAGGTGGCGTGAATCAGCAGCGCAAGTAAATCCTCCATTGTCGGAAAGGGAGATGACTGGTTTATTTTCCAACACTTTCAAAGCCCCGTACTTTGAATATTTGGTAGGTAGTGCTGCACAAAATTTCTCTGATTTGGTGGTTATAGCTGAAAGGATCGAACAAGCTGTTCGGACGGTAGGATCGTGGATCCTACTGAAAAAAGAGGTTTTATTGGAAAAAGAAAGAAGTAGAAGTTCACAATGTTGAAAGGGAAGTAGAGGGAAGAACACCCAAGATACTTACAGCTCAAAAGTATTACACCTACCCCCTCCATATCCAATATAAAATTCTCTTCACCTCCAAACACCCAAAATAACTCCAATAAAAACCAAACCAAATGCACCGCCCAAGAAGAAATTTTCCAATAGACAAGTACAACTTCCACCACTACCATGTCTCTCACTGAATGTATCAGAGGTTGCTCAGTATTGGCCAGTAGTACCTGTTCCTTTAACTCCTTTACAACCACCATTTCCCCAATGGTATAAACCCGATCAGAAATGTGAATACCATGATGGCTCGTGGGACACAAATTGATGGATGTCTTGCATTCAAAAGAAGAATCCTTCAACTCATCAAAGCTGGGTGGATTTCTTTTGATGAATCCCAAATGTGAACTCAAACCCTCTACCAAATCCATGCTTCTGGAAGTGGAGTTAATAGCTTGGAGATAGGAAAGGGAGGTAAACAACTTTAAGGGTGACTATGGATAGATTGTATGGGATGTTAAGACAAACAGATTATCTAAAGACACCAGTCAAAATACAAGCTGTAGGGAATGCGAATGAATATTGTAAATATCATCAGCAGTTTGGGCATGATATTGACTCGTGCGAGGAGTTTCATTTGGAGGTAGAAAATATGATGGCGTTGGGAATGTTAAGATTGATGAAACCCAAAGAAGATGAGTTAGTAGGAACAATGACTGGTTGTAACAAAAAAGTGGAAGTTTGTAGATATACCAACTGAAAGGGGTCCGCCAAAAATGATCCTAACAAAGCCTACGAACATGTTAGCGGAAGCTATAATGCCCAACCCTATAATTATGGTTATTCCTTTCACAGCACAAAGCCTGCCCCTGTTTTCCATGCGGAAGTAGGAGGAACTCACTCGGAGTGGGAGATGTTTTACTCCTGAAGAGTTGGAAAACCATAGAAAAGCCAAAGGAAAGGATACGACAGAATTGACAAAGACAGATGAGGTTAATAAACCAGTAAGTGATGAAGAGGCTAATGAATTTCTAAAATTGATGAAGCACAGCGAATATAGTGTGGTTGATCAGCTAAAGAAAACACCCGCTAGGATTTCTTTGTTGTCATTAATATTGAGTTCAGAATTGCATAGGAACGCCCTTCAGAAGGTTCTTAATGAAGCATATGTTCCTCAGGATATCACACAAGATTCCATAGGACATTTGGTGGGTCGGATTCAAGCCACCAATTACCTTTATTTTACCGATGATGAGCTGGATCATGAAGGAACCGGTCATAATAAACCATTGCATATCACGGTAAAATGCAAGGATTGTGTGATTGCTAAGGTGCTTATAGATAATGGTTCTTCTCTTAATGTATTGCCAAGACATGTACTTGATAAAATGCCAGTTGATGCTTCTCACATGAAGCCAAGTACCATGACTGCTAGGGCATATGATGGGTCATCTAGACCAATCACTGGGAGCATCGATGTTGAACTAATCATTGGCCCACAACCATTCCAAGTCACATTACAAGTAATGGACATTCATCCATCATATAGCATTTTACTGGGGAGACCTTGGATCCATGCAGCCCGAGCTGTCGCATCTTCTTTACATCAACGGGTCAAGTTTATCATCAATGGGAATTTGGTGACTGTGAGAGCTGATGAAACTTTGTCAATGATAAAAAATGTCTCGATCCCTTACATAGAAACTGAAGAAAGTAAGGATGAAAATATGCATGCATTTGAAGTTGTAAATGCTGAATGGGTACCAGAAAATACGGTACGAAGAAAGCCAGAAATTTCTGAAGCAGCAAAAATGGCTGCTAAATACTTCTTAAAGCATGGACTGCCATTTCAATATGACCATACTACCGGAATGCCTGAGAGGATTAATGTGATAAAAATGAAGTGCGCAGATCAAAGGTTTGGCTTAGGGTTTAAGCCTAGGAAAGCAGATTTCAAAAGAGCAGCTGAAATTAGAAGAGAAAAGAGAATAGCCCGGATTGAGAGAAGAGAACCAGATGAAGACCGAATAGAGATCCCGCCAATCCATGTAACATTTCCAAGATCCGCATATGTGATAAAAACAGAGGATTATGAGGGGGAATTAAGAAAAGAATTCAATGGTGCTACTATCAATTATCTTGAATACGGCGGTGAACAAGATTTAAAGGAAGAGGATAATGCTCATGAACAGTTGCCCCAGCTGACTATTGGTGTTTTGGAAGACGACTCATTCTTGAGGAAACTGGCCGAGGGAGAAGATTTAGCAAATTGGGAAATTCAAGAAGTCCCAATTGTTTTCAAAAAGTAATGTTTTGATTGCTTATTCGTTGTTTTTCATTATTTGTATTGTTTGAATAATTGTGCCTTGCCAAATCATCATGGCTCAAGAGATTGGCAATAAGGTTTTGTGGTTGAGCCCTTCTATCCTTTAAGTTTCAATGAGATCATGCATATTTTCTTTCAATCGTGTTTTTTTTTCTTCTCTGTTCATTTATTTACTTTCCCAGAACTATACACTCATAACCAAAACACTTTCCGCTTTCAGGAAATCTGAAAGCGGATCGTCGTACACCCCACAAACTCATTGCACTGTGGATAATTGGCTTAACTTTGATGAAACTATAATTGCCATCGATGAGGAAGAATTTGGTGAGGAGGATATTCATGAATTCGTAAAGTTAGCGGAACAATCTGATCGCACATGGAAGCCTGCAAAAGAAGAACTAGAACTGATAAATGTGGGCACAGTACATGATAAAAGAGAGTTGAAAATAGGGAAGCTAATCTCTACTTTGACGTTAGAAGTGAATTGATTGCTCTTTTACAAGAATACATTGATGTTTTTGCCTGGTCATACGCTGATATGCCTGGTCTGGATACTGATATTGTGGTACATAAACTACCTTTGATAGAAGGTTGTAAGCCGGTTAAGCAAAAGTTGAGGAGGACAAGGCCAGATATACTAATCAAAGTGAAAGAAGAGATAACAAAACAGTGGGATGCTGGATTCTTGGAAGTAGTTGATTATTCTCAATGGGTGTCCAATATCGTAGTAGTACCCAAGAAAGACAACAAAATCAGGGTATGTGTGGATTTCCGAGATTTGAATAAGGCAAGCCCGAAGGATAATTTTCCTTTACCCCACATAGATGTATTAGTAGATAATGCTGCTAAGAGTTCTACTTACTCTTTTATGGATGGTTTCTCTGGGTATAATCAGATTAAAATGGCCGAGCAAGACAAGAAAAAACAACATTTGTTACCCGTGGGGAACATATTGCTATAAAGTTATGCCATTTGGACTGAAAAATGCTGGGGCAACTTATCAAAGAGCAATGGTGACACTATTTCATGATATGATGCATAAAGAAATTGAGGTCTATGTGGATGATATGATTGCTAAGTCTAAGGATGAGGAAAACCATATCCCAGCTCTGAAGAAATTATTTGAAAGGCTGAGAAAATATCAATTAAAGCTGAACCCTGCAAAATGCACATTTGGGGTGAAGTCTGGGAAGTTATTGGGATTTGTGGTGAGCAATAATGGCATAGAAGTAGATCCTGATAAAGTGAAGGCCATACAAGCTATGTCAGCTCCTAAAACTGAGAAAGAGGTTCGAGGCTTTTTGGGGCGTTTAAATTATATTGCTCGATTTATTTCACAACTTACAGTCACTTGTGAACCAATCTTTCGATTACTTCGAAAGAGAAACCCGGAGTATGGGATGAGGACTGTCAAGAAGCCTTTGATAAGATTAAACAATATTTGCAGAACCCACCTCTATTGGTGCCACCGGTGCCGGGAAAGCCTCTCATTTTGTATTTAACAGTGACTGAATCAGCAATGGGCTGTGTGCTTGGCCAACATGATGAGTCTGGGAGAAAGGAGCAAGCCATCTACTACTTGAGTAAGAAATTCACTGAGTGTGAATCTCGTTACAGCATGATTGAGAAGCTGTGTTGTGGTTTGGTATGGAGTGCGAAAAGGCTTCGACAGTATATGCTATACTATACCACCTGGTTAATTTCAAAGGTAGATCTCTAAAATATATTTTGAAAAACCATACATGTCAAATAGGCTCGCCAGATGGCAAGTGTTGTTGGCTGAATATGATATCATTTACAAAACAAGAAAATCCGTGAAAGGAAGTGCAATCGCAGATCATTTAGCTGATAATGCTATTGAAGACTATGAGCCATTAAATTTTGACTTCCCTGATGAAGATGTGCTTGTAATAGAAAGGTGATTGGTGGACCATGTACTTTGATGGTGCGGTGAATATATCTGGTAATGGAGCTGGTGCTGTAATAATTTCTCTAGAAGGAAAACAATATCCCATATCCATTAAGTTGCAGTTCAATTGCACAAACAACACAGCTGAATATGAGGCTTGTATTCATGGATTGGAAGCTGCATTGGAGTTGAAGATAAGGAAATTAGAGGTATATGGAGACTCTATGTTGATAATCTGCCAGACAAAGGGGGAGTGGCAGACGAAAGATGAGAAATTGAAACCATATCAAGAATATCTCTCCAAATTGGCTGAAGACTTTGAAGAGATAGAGTTCAATCATTTAGGAAGGGATAAGAATCAGTTTGCAGATGCTTTAGCAACCTTAGCCTCCATGGCCACAATTGATTGCGGTATCAGAGTACATCCTATAGGCATTGATATCAGAAGTTCTCCTGCTCATTGTTGTTTAGTAGAAGAAGAAGTGGATGGAAGTCCTTGGTATGCAGATATAAAAAGATTCATCCAATATCGGGAATATCCTTTTGAAGCTTCAAAAACAGATCAGAAGACTCTGAGAAGAATGGCAATGGAATACTTTATAGATGGAGAAATCTTATACAAAAGGTCATTTGATGGGACTCTATTAAGATGTCTGGACAGATCAGAAGCCAATAAAGCCTTGCATGAAGTGCATGGAGGAATTTGCACCACCCATGCAAATGGACACATGATGGCGAGACAAATGCAAAGAGCTGGGTATTTTTGGTTGACCATGGAGAAGGATTGTATAGAATTTGTCCGAAAATGTAATAAATGTCAGGTGTATAGCGACAAAATCAATGCACCCCCAGTGCCCTTATTCAATATGGTATCACCTTGGCCATTCGCGATGTGGGGAATAGATGTGATTGAGCCTATTAATCCAAAAGCCAGCAATGGGCATCGGTTTATCTTGGTCGCAATTGATTACTTTACAAAGTGGGTAGAGGCCTGCTCATATGCTAATGTGACTCAGAAGGTGGTCAAGCGATTCATTGAGAGAGACCTAATTTGTAGGTATGGTCTGCCAGAAAGGATAGTAACCGATAACGCCAAGAACTTCAATGGGAAGATGATTGTGGAATTATGCACTAAATGGAAAATCAAGCATTCCAATTCATCACCTTACAGACCAAAGATGAATGGTGCTGTTGAAGCTGCTAACAAGAACATAAAGAAGATTGTCCAGAAAATGGTGGTTACTTACAAAGATTGGCAGGAATGGCTTCCTTATGCTCTACATGCATATCGAACAGCAGTAAGGACATCAACTGGGGCTACACCTTATTCACTAGTCTACGGAATGGAGGCAGTGATGCCCTTGGAAGTAGAGATTCCTTCTCTAAGGGTCCTAATGGAATCTGAGCTGGAAGAGGCTAAATGGGCTGAAATACGATATGAACAGTTAAATATGATCAGTGAGAAGAGATTAGCGGCGATTTGTCACCACCAACTGTATCAAAATAGGATAGCAAGAGCATATGACAGAAAAGTTCGATCAAGAGAGTTTAAAGAAGGAGATCTTGTATTGAGAAAAATCCTATCACTACCTAGTGAGAACCACAGCAAATGGGCACCCAATTATGAAGGTCCTTATGTAGTAAAGAGGGCATTTTCTGGAGGAGCATTAATACTAACAGGAATGGATGGAGAAGATTTGAGTAGGCCAGTGAATTCTGATTCTGTAAAGAAATATTATCCATGATTGTTGAATCATTGATGATTGTATAAGTTCTCATCAAATCAATAAAAGTTTGGCCAAGAAATTCACTTTGCATATCTTTTCTCTCTCATAAATGTTATTGATTTCAAAGAATCAATAAATACACCCTTGAAGTCTCGCATGATCTCATAGATTCAATTCATTACTTTTACCAAAATCAGTTTCACTATTGGAATTTTGAAAAATTGATCTGGCATTTTGATTTCGAAAATGGTTTGATGTTTATTCAAAAACAATATTTTTGACATTCTACCTGTAGAATGACAAGTGAATCAAGCAACTCCTTCATAGAGATGACCAAACTCTAAAAAAAAAAAAAATATAAAAAAAATGAACCCTTACCCCATTACTCTTGAATCATGTGTTTTTAAATGTATGAATAATGGTATGTAGTGAACTTGTTGCTCATAACTCATGAAATGCATCTTTGCAAAGAATAAACCATCACATTAAACGAGGTCAAAGTTTATTGATCATAGCTGCTTGCGCTTGAAATGAGGAAAGGCCATCTTTGTTATTCCTTTCACGTTCTAAAATAAGTACATCCCTTGCAAACCCTTTTTGAGCCTGAATAATTTTTCTTTCATAAAAAATCCCGACTAAGATCATACCTTACACTGGGGGCAAGTGAAATTTCAATGATCAAGAAGAATGATAAAGCCGTGAGAAAGCCAAAAGGCAAAAGAGCCCAAGAAACACAAATGCTAGGGATCATGCCCACATCATAAGAAAAAGTAAGGGGCAAGTAAAATTTCGATCAAGAAAGATGATAAAGCCGTGAGAAAGCCAAAAGGCAAAAGAGCCCAAGAAACTCAAATGCTAGGGGGCATGTCCAAATCACAAGAAAAAGTGATAACCAAGAGTATGCTCTAGCAAAGCAATGAAAAAGAAAAAAGAGGGGAAAATCAAAGAAGAGCGGCAAGAGAAAATATGAATGACATCAAAAATCAAACTATTGATCGTGATCTTCAGTCTTTGAAACCCTGAAACACTCTTTGAGCCTTATATTCTTTTCTTTCATAGCCGAAAACCACAGCCTACGTTACGTACCTATAGAAGTCCTTTCTAATCAAGCAAGCAAGCAATCTATAACAATAAATAATGCTCTCAAAATGCAAAGAATACTTTTTCATTAGATTCATGACATCAAGAATAAACTACTCATTATTATTCATGTTGATAAAAATAAATGTTCAAAAAGAGACAAGTTTTTCTCATACGAAACCTCGAGTTTTTTTTCTCGAGCCCTTCACTTCAAACAAAAGGTCATCT
The DNA here is from genome assembly GCA_964019445.1 of Populus tremula. Lineage (NCBI taxonomy): Eukaryota > Viridiplantae > Streptophyta > Magnoliopsida > Malpighiales > Salicaceae > Populus > Populus tremula. The sequence continues at coordinate 39,852 of CAXHTJ010001347.1, read as the reverse complement.
CATGACATATTTTCACCGAAGACCTCATTGCCAAACACAAGAGCAAATAATCTCTTTTACAAAAAAAAAAATAACCAAGGAGTTGCTAGATTTCAAAAGCAAATTGTTTTAGACTCGCATCGAAATAATTTTTGTTTTTTAAAATGCAAGATCAAGATTTCAAGATTCATTCTAGACCCATATTCCTTCGCCAAATGAGAGAGTGGCCTCTTAAAACTATTGTTCATCTAAGTCGGTGACATAGCACACTTGGGGGCAACTACCAGTACAAGGGGGCAACATTGTGTTTAAGGAAAATCTATCATCCTTTACAACAAGACAAAGGGGCATTTTGGTTTACAAAAGACAGCTTGATCCTTTCAGCAAGTGATACCGAATGTTTTTAGCAGTGAGATGAGGGGTAATGAATAGAAAATCTCTAGCAAGCAAGTGAGTCACGATGGGCACCTCAAAAGATGAGTTATGTAAACAAATCTGGAAATAAACTTACATGGGCCAAATCGAGTGGGCTAGGAGTCAAGCGACAAGGATGACTCAAATCAGATAGCAAGATCTCACCAAGCAATCAACAAGAAGACTGTGAAGAAATGGGGCCTATATTTCAAATCAGGTAAAGATGCATGCATATCATTTAAACTTTGAAACATTGAGCAATGACTTTTGCATTAGAAAATATTTTGAACAGAATCCATCCAGTGGAAGGCCAACTTGAAATGGCGAACATTGAAATTGCTTTTGAAAAATTATCATTTTGGAGAATTTTTCAACCTGGGCAGGTTGCCCATGAGAATTAGGCCACCAAAAAAAAAAAACAAATCTTTGTATTTTTCCACCACCTTTCAATTCCACATCAAAGGTAGTGCATTTTCTATCCTACCTCCATTCGAGCGCTCCTTCGAGCCCTCGTCTTACATTCGAGCGCGCCTTCGAGCCCTCGTCTTATTTCTTTTCGAGCGCCCCTTCGAGCCCTCGACCATCAAAGGTAGTGCATTTTCTATCCTACCTCCATTCGAGCGCGCCTTCGAGCCCTCGTCTTACATTCGAGCGCGCCTTCGAGCCCTCGACCATCAAAGGTAGTGCATTTTCTATCCTACCTCCATTCGAGCACGCCTTCGAGCCCTCGTCTTACATTCGAGCGCGCCTTCGAGCCCTCGTCTTACATTCGAGCGCGCCTTCGAGCCCTCGTCTTATTTCTTTTCGAGCGCGCCTTCGAGCCCTCGACCATCAAAGGTAGTGCATTTTCTATCCTACCTCCATTCGAGCGCGCGCCTTCGAGCCCTCGTCTTACATTCGAGCGCGCCTTCGAGCCCTCGTCTTATTTCTTTTCGAGCGCGCCTTCGAGCCCTCGACCATCAAAGGTAGTGCATTTTCTATCCTACCTCCATTCGAGCGCGCCTTCGAGCCCTCGTCTTATTTATTTTCGAGCGCGCCTTCGAGCCCTCGACCATCAAAGGTAGTGCATTTTCTATCCTACCTCCATTCGAGCGCGCCTTCGAGCCCTCGTCTTACATTCGAGCGCGCCTTCGAGCCCTTGTCTTATTTATTTTCGAGCGCGCCTTCGAGCCCTCGACCATCAAAGGTAGTGCATTTTCTATCCTACCTACATTCGAGCGCGCCTTTGAGCCCTCGTCTTATCTCCATTCGAGCGCGCCTCCGAGCCCTCGTCTTATTTCTTTTCGAGCGCGCCTTCGAGCCCTCGACCATCAAAGGTAGTGCATTTTCTATCCTACCTCCATTCGAGCGCGCCTTCGAGCCCTCGTCTTACATTCGAGCGCGCCTTTGAGCCCTCGTCTTATCTCCATTCGAGTGCGCCTTCGAGCCCTCGTCTTTTAAAAAAAAAAAAAGGATAGGCTGTCTTCCAAAGGACTTGTTTTCTCTATAAAAGTCCTGTGTCAATCTCTGGTTTTCGAAGTTTTTAGGACTCTAAAAAAGGCAAAAGTTCTTTCTGTATCTAATTTTCTTTATAAATTTACTACACAAAGCTGAAAGAAAATAAATTTTCTTTTAGCATTGCATAGTAAATATGATAAAGAGGGGGCAACTGTCATAACCCAATTTTTGATCAAAATAATAAAAATTAAATATAGTTGACAATTGGGTTAAGACAACAAATCTTGATGTTTAGGGATAAAATTATCAGATTTGAGAATAAATTGGTCAGAAATTAAAGAATTAATAAGTTTGGAAATTTACTTAAAATTTGGATTAGTTTAATTAATGAAATTAAAAAATTAATAAGTTTGTGGACTTAATTAAACTTTGATTTAATTAATTAAATAAATTCAGGGGCTTAATTGAAATTTATCCAAAAAAGGGGAAAATTGAAAGAATTAATTAAGGATCAAATTGAATAATCCAGGAATTAAGGACTGTTTTGTAAACAGTGCACCAATTGAGGGATTTAATTGAAATTTATAAAAATAGGGGCAAAATTAAAAGGAATTTTTATTCAATTGAGATCCAACGGTTACAATTCCAAAGTTCAGGGGTCAAAATGAAAATGCCACTGTTGCCGAAACGATGCCGTTGATACTAGGAATACAGTGTTGCCAAAACGTCGTCGTTGCTGGTGGAATAGCCGTGTTCGTCTTCTCCATCCCGATTCAACAGGCTGAAAATCTACAACGGATTTGATCCAATCGTGGATCACGGCTCTCACCCACGATCTCGTTCGTGGAAGATAACAGTCCTGCAAAGGCAGGACTGGTTGGCGGCTGGGTCTCTATAAAAGGGAGATCAACCTAGAGAACAATGATCAAAAAAATACAACCCAGAAAAAAAACAGAGAACAACGAGAAAACAGAGCAAAAAAAAAATAACAGAGTGAAAGCAAGAACGAGAAACCAGACTAAAAAGGAGAATTATCTTCGCCATTAGGAGAATCCCTGCAGAAAAAGCAACCCGAAATCAATAAAAAACCTCAAAGAACCCATTACCTCTCAGCTTCTTCACACTGAGAATCGAGAAATCAAAAGCAAGGAAAACAGAGAGGTCACAGCGGGGAGAGAAGGGAGAGTAGCCGGACGAGGGTAACAGTCACCAGCATCGCGATCTTCTTCAATCGCCAGAAACAGGTGCGCCTTCGCTATACATTTTTTTCTTTCTTTTCTGTTCTTCGTTGATTCAAATAACGTTTGAACAGTGCGAAGGTAATTTAATTACCTTCGCACTGTTGATGCACGCGTGCATCTGTTTTGTTTTTAAAACCGGGTCACTGGCTTGGGCCAGTGACCCGGTCCGGACTGGCTGGGTTCAGCCCAGCCCCTGTGGGGCTGAGCTGAGCCCAGCCAAAGGTATGTATGCTGGGCTGGGTTTAGCCCAGCCCAGCCCCAAAAATATATGTATGCTGGGCTGGGTTTAGCCCAGCCCAGCCCCAAAAAAAAAAAATTAATAAAATAATAAAAATAAAAAATGCATATGCATGAATAAAAATAATGTAAATTTATTGGTTTATTCACTGACGCCAGAGTCAGGAATAAAAAACACCGGTTTAAATTTATATTATTTTTATTCGTTGCATTTTATCTAGCTAAAAAATAAAAATTGCATGCAAAAAAAATATAATAACATAAAATAAAATAAATTTATTGGTTTATTCACTGACGCCAGAGTCAGGAATAAAAAATACTAATAAAAATTTATTTTATTTTATTTTATTGTATTTTTACCTTTATTTAGCTACGTAAAAATAAAAATAATCTGCATGAGTAAAAATAACAAATATAAATTGATTTTTATTTGTTTATTCACCAACGCTAGAGTCAGGATTAAAAAAGGTAATTATTTAAATTTATTCACTCTGATATCTACATAATATTTACCAACGCCAGAGTTGGAAATATCTGTAGTTTAATATTCACTGACGCCAGAGTCAGGAATATTATATGCAAACCATCATGATATGAAAAATATATGTTAGCATTAAATGACAAATAATAGCAATGCAGCCTGCCTTAGGCAGGACGTTTAAGGGGTGATAATATCTTTTCTTTTTACGTAACCAGTCACGTACCATAGAATCTCTGTTGGCCAGTTAGGGTTCCTAGTGACCATAATACTAGGTGGTGACTCCTTAAACAAGAATATTCCCATCAAAGAACAGGATGCCAGAAATCCGTTCTTTCTGAAGATTTAAAATTAATTTTTAGAGCCGCCGCGATGTCGGGTGTGATAATAATAAATCTTTCACACCACAATTTCTTCATCTTTGTAGGTACCATCTATCGGTTACCTGATTTACCAAACATTATCTACCACTACAACATCTACGGATCACCTGGCTTACCAGGTACCACTTGTTACTATCACAATTACCGGTCACCTAGCATCATAGTTTTTAAACCCGACCTGATGATCAATCCGATATAATTCTCGGGTCATGGGTCAGATGGGTTGACCTGGGTCAACAAAAAAAAAACCCAATGCAACACCTATAGAAAACACCTAACTAATTACAATGCAACACATATATAAACCAAATTTAAATTTTAAACCAATAACATAAATTTAATTCAATATCCAAAACACGAACCAAATATAAATTCTAAATAATTTAAAACAAAACATCCAAAAATATAAATTATAAATCAATAGCACATTCACTTTTGTTGAACGAACACATTAAGTTCTTTGGTGTCCATAGGAACAAAATTTGAATCAAATGGCAATGGAATTGAGCCAATCTCATCAACACCTAATAAAACTTCATGTCAACATGCTCATTTGAAACTTCATCATCACAATCATCTTCAATCTCATTAACATTTATGACGTCTACATTTAAAACTCAATTAACAAATAAATATTATGTGTTAAAAAATACTTTGTTTTAAATAATATTTATCACTAAATGATCAATCATTAATTAACATCATCTAAAGTATCTTGTATGGTCATTTATCAATAGAGCTTGTGAAAACTCTCTGCTTCTTCAGTTGTCAAAATTGACGGGTCATCTTCTACTACCCAATTTTCAATGTCACAAATTGTCTCAAAATTAATTGGATCATAATTCCATCCTTTCCAATAATTCCTATATATTCAAAGTACAGGTAAACACAATATAAGTATTAATAATGCTACTAAATAAGATAAAATAATATTTAAGGAATTAAAGAAAAGAAAATACTTTTTTTTTAATCTTAGATTGCAGTGGACGTAGACAAGGTTATTAAGCCTTTGGTGTTTCAATCTATTTCTCCTCTCGGAGTGAATATGTTTAAAAATACTTTAATTTCTCTCGCATCTCGAAGAACTATAAGTTTGACTTAACACTCGTATAGCCAAATATTATAGATTTGGAGTATTTGTTCCATGTGTCATCCACCATTCATCTATACAAAAAAAAAAAAATAATAAGATTATGTCAAATAATATTTTTAAATATAAAAATTATATACCTGAAAGTATAAAGGTGTGGTTATTTATTGTGGATGTTCGACTAGAGAATTGTCTCTAATTAGAGTTGAGTATGATTGTACTCTTACCCACTCTTTTCCACTTTATGTTGTGTCTTTTCCTCAATAAATTAGTGTTACTTATATGTAATAGTAGTATGTATAAGTAAAGGGGTTAGTGGTTATACTTTTCATTAGGAATAAGTGAGTGGAAAAGTTTTAAGAAGTTCTTGTATAGCTAAAATGACTTTAATGAGTGCTTTTATCAATTGGGTTATTTATTAATGTTCTAAAAGGGTTGATACTTTTATGGTAGGGAGATCTATCTCTCTCGTGTCTTAAGGTTTCTATGTTTTCAACTATGAAAAAACTCTTAAATATATATAAAAAGAAGACAATTAGTTTTTATTCATTTTTTACATGACACCATTAATGGTATCAAGAAAAAAAAAACTCAATTAAGTTTTGGTTTTCCTTTGTGGTATAATGGGCCTGGAATTTTATTTTATTTTGGCTTGGTCTAGATCCATGTTTTTTTGCAAGGCAAGTCTTTTTTTACAGTATAGGTCCCTCTAATACTTAAATTAGAAAAATAAAAAGAGAAATAAATTGTATAAAATAATAATAGAATCTATTTAGATGTTTATATATAAGTGTGATTTATTGTTTTTTCTAAAATATATTGTCCTTCATTCCTATGATCCTTGTATATTTACATATATTCAAACCACATGAATTACTTATCATAGGAATAAAGTTGTAAATCTATCATGAGATTCGAGTTACGAAATTATTTATAAGAGCAATCATGGTACACTATTTGATTTATCATATATCACCACGAAATTATTTTGTAATATGAATGATTGAAGTAGGCACCCATCATATTGACTATAAAATAGGCAGTCACCCATTCTGTAAAGCAGAATCTAGGCTAGCACCCGTAATGAAAACCTATAGGATGAGAATACAAGTGTGCACCCATACTAACAAGAGGATAAGGGCGGTGACATTTCAGAGGTGTGACTTTCATGAAAACACATATAAACCTATTAATTTTATTATTTTAGATGGACTTATTTTTGTTTATTTAGGCCAAAACAATTGAATCCAGGCAAGCCTTTCTTCTCTCTCTTCTCTCCTCTCTCTCTCTTCTTCATTTACTTTCCCTCGAGCCTAATAGGCCAGGGGTATTGGGCCTTGTTAGGTGTTTTTTCTCTCCTTTCTCTTTATTTTCTTCCTATGGACCTGGTTGGGCCTTTCTTCCTTTTCTCTTCTTTTTTCTTTCTTTCTTCTCCTTCTCTTGTTATTTTTCCTTTTTTCCTCTCAAGCCTGGTTGGGCCTTTTCTTCTCCTTTCTATATCCATCATTTTTTGGTCCTTCTCTCTTTCCCTTTCTTTTCTTCCCTCTTGCTAGGTTGGTCCCATCTCCTTTTCTTTTTTCTTTTGTCCTTTTTCTTCTCTTTTTTTCCTTTTGTTCCCTTAGGCTAAGCGGTTGGGCCATTCCTTCTCTTTTTTTTTTTTTTTATTTATTTCTTCATTCTCTCTATCTCTTCCCCTTATTTCCCTCGAGACAAGTTGGGCCTTTTATTTTTCTTCATTTTCTTCTCCTTCCTTTCCCTTTCTTCACCTTGAGCCTTGTGAAGCGAAGGGTTCCTTTTATAACGACCTAAACTTTTAATACAATTTTTATCTTTTTAATTGTCATCTTACTAAACTTGTTTTTCTTTATAAATGCCTTGTACTAGTTTTTTCCTATTATAAATCACTCACATCACTCTCTAGGCTCACACTTTTGAAAAAAAATCACCACTTGTTTCAAGAAAATGAGAGAAATAGAGCTCATCTCTTCCTTTAATTGTTTTAAAATGCTATAGTAACCAGAGGAGGGATTTGTTTACTTATTTATGACAATGCAATTAATAAGTCCATGTGTTATTTTTCTATATTTTTGTTTGACCATCATCACCCTCGCAAGGCCTTTCTAAACTTTTATTAATCTAAATTTTAACCCAAGATATAACAATATTTTAGGATATTGCTTGTATAAATTTACACATCAATCTGAATTCATGTATAATTTTATTTACTTAAATTGTCAAGATTTTCAAACTTATTTATTGGAGACTTTAATTCATATTCATAATAATAATAAAAAAATCACTTAGATTTCCTCTCTTTTTGGTTAAAACATTGTGTGATTGTACATAGCTTTTATACCGGTAGTTAGCATTATTTGTGTGTAAAATCATACATTAATTTGTTTGGAATTCCCTTATATTTCTCTAAATATTTTTCACTTTAAATTTGCAAAAACAATTCTTTTAAAATAATTATTTTACTCGATCAGAAAGTTACATGATTTATCACTAGTTAACATTTTGTGTACCAATATTATTACTATAATTTCATCTGAAATTAAAGTTAAATTACTAAGAGTTTTTATCCCAATTTATCACAATTTTTCTTCTTAATTATTATAGAATAAGATTCTAATATAGGATGTTGTAATTATTACAGTTACTCATGTATCTATCAGAATAAGATTCTAATATAGGATGTTGTAATCATTACAGTTACTGCAGTGTTATGCTGCCTCTATATAAATAGGAAGGTTGACTAAGGCACAACCCAACACATTCCATTATTCTCAACTTGGTATCAGAGCCACAAAACCCTAAAATAAATTAAACCTACTTTCCTTCCAGCCTCCCTTCTTTAATGGAACAGCCGCCACATACATCTTCAAATTCTGCAGCACTAGCAGTCTAGCTTTGTTCTTCTCCGACAGTGCAACCCTCTTCTCTTGCAGCGCCTCCTCTGCTTTCCTCTGCTGCGTCACCGCCTGGATTCTCCTCTGCCATGGCTGATGAACGCCTCTTCTTGCAGCTCACGTCTGCTGCCTCTACTATCACAAGCATTATCTCCCTTTCTCACACTTATCAAGTCATCTCCCTCAAATTAACAAACATCAATTATTTATATTGGCGTATGCAGATGCTACCTTATCTCCTACGCCAAGGAGTTTTTGGTTTTGTTGATGGCTCCAACACATGTCCATCAACACATGTTCTTGCCCATGATGGTATCTCTCTTCAGGTAAATCCGCTTTTTCAAACCTGGAAACAACAGGACCAACTCATTCTAAGTGCTCTTCTTTCCTCCCTATCTATGGAAGTTTTGCATCTTGTTGTTGGCTGTCAAAGTTCTTGTTCAGCTTGGGGCACTCTTGAGCGAGCTCTCGCTTCCACCTCCAACTCTCGTATTATGCAACTTCACGGCTCTCTTCAGGATCTTCGACAGGGTGATAAATCAGTAACTCAATTTATACAAAAAGCAAAGGCCTTATTTGATGAATTGGCCGCTTCTGGTTGGCCAGTTTCGCTTGAAGATTTCAATTTATATGTGTTTCGTGGTCTTCAAGGAGAGTTTAAAGACTTAGTTACCAGTCTTATTACCAAGGTTGAACCTTTATCATATGCAGATCTTCACAGCCATCTTCTCAAACATGAATTTCTTCACAAATCTTCTGCTGCCATACATGCTCCTCTGCTGCCCACACCCAGCATTCCATCTTCTGCTCTTGTTGCGCAGCGCCAGACTTTTGGCAATTCTGGCCGCAGCAGGGGCCGCTTCAACGGTGGCTGGCGTCCCAACCAGTCCAACAACAAAGGCCACCGATTTGCTGGCTCCAGACCTGATCACCGCAACTTCCAAAACTCCTCCTTCAATGACAATAGGCAGCGCTTTTGGCAGCGCAATAGGGGGCAGAATCCACACTGCCAACTGTGTCAGAATTTCAGCCATACAGCTCCCCATTGCCCTCAATTCCAGCAGCGAGGTTATGGCCAACAACCTACTGCCAACCTGGTGCAGCACAATCTCTCCTCAACCGTTTCTGTTGATTGGTTTCCAGATACCGGTGCCAATCAACATGTCACACCTGATCTTGCCAACTTGACCTCTTCAGAACAGTATCTTAGTAATGATAATTTGCATGTAGGTTGTCACACCCCAAAAAAAATCCAATTGCGGGTTCGACTGGCGAATTTTTTTTATTTTGATTTGATTTAGTTCTTTGGAGTCGCCACCTAGTATTTTGGTCACTAGGAACCCTAACTGGTCTCAGAGATCAGGTACGGAGACTGGTTGTGTAAAGGGAAGGTATTAGCACCCTAAATACGCCCTACCTAAGGTAAGCTGCATTGTTTTATTGTCTGATAAAAACTAAAGTGTTATTGTGTTTTCCTAGTTGTTGATCTATCTATGGTTCAAGAAAAATCCTCCTCGGTAAGAAGGTCTTTTATCTTATCGGGTAAAATCCTAATCGTTCTAACGTATATACCAAAACTTTATTAATAATATTCAGGAATACGTTTTACGTATAAATTCATAATCCTAAATACTAAAAGAAAACAAAAAGATTGTTTTAGAATTTTTGAAATATTGGCCTAGTTCTCATGGCTTGAATAAACTGGTTATTAAAGCCAAAATGCATGTTAATACATATATTGTTTTGAAAATTTTCTTTGTTGTGTGAAAATATGATGCTATAATATTTATATATATATATTGGAGAGACTAGGCCGTATTTAAAAAAAAAAAAAACAATTTTTGGAAAATATTATTTTTTTTATGCTTTGACGAAAATCGGGTATTTTAATACTGAGCTTGTATCCTTACGGTATAAAAATACAACCCAATATTAATCCACTTTGCTAAAAATATGCAGAAAAATCAACAACATTTTTAGGGACTTTTTAGAATTTTTTTTGAAAGCAAAAACATTTTTATTTCTGAAAAATCTTTGATGTTTTGACGAAAACCGGGTATTTTTAACACTGGTTTTGTATCTTTACGGTATAAAAATACAAACCAACATTAAACCACTTTGACAAAAATATGCAGAAAAATCACAATATTTTTTTAAGATTTTTCAAAATATTTTTTTTTTTATATAAATATTTTTTTTATATAACATATATACACACATATATATTATAACTTATAATAATATATAATATATAATATAAAAATAATTCGGGTTGGGCCGGCCCACATAAATGGGCCGGACTCCGCCCAATAAGGAAAGGTTGGGCCAAACTCGGCCTAACCGAAAATTCTTCTTCAGTCTGGGCCAGGACCGGCCCAGACATGTAGGGGCTGGGCCAGCATCGGGCTGGCCCAGCGTCAACAGCCCAGCAGGGGGGAAGAATTAATTTTCTTCCCCCCCCCCCCCGCGTCCTACATGCATAACTCTGCATGCAGGAGGCAACGCCTGCAAACGAAAGAGAAGAAGAAAACTTTACCTGGCGTGGAGGAGGCGGTCGCTGGCGGTGCTGCGGTGGCGTGGCTCGTGGGCGGTGTTGCTGTCGTTCCTAACGGCGGCGAGAAGTTTCTTCCTCTTCCCCTTTCTTTTTTTTTTCCATTCTCAGTGGCTTTCTCCGCTTCGGTTTGGTTTTTGGTTTTCGGATTCGGTTTATTTGTTTTCGGTTTGTTGCTGCTCTCCCCTCTATTTCATTCGTTATTTCTCTCTCTTCGGTCTCCTCTCCCTCTCCTCCCTCCGGTTTTTTTTTTCTTCGGTTTCTTCTATATTTATAGGGGAAGAAAAGACGCTGGGACCATTGTTAGTGCGGGAGCAAATCATGCAACGGCTGGTCGGCCAGTGTCTAAAGGTGGTGGGGACGAGGAGAGAGAGGCGGGAAGGTTTGAAAAAAAAAACGGTTTTCTTCTTCTACTGCTCTGCTTCGGGGGGAAGGAGGAAGATGAACAGCGTCGTTCAAAACGACACCGTTCTGATCCTCTTTTCTTTTTCTTTTTCTTTTTTTATATATGAAACGGCGTCGTTTTGAATAAAACGCGCCATTTCATTTAAATGGGCCAAACTTCAAATCAGTCCTCCAAATTCAGTCCCCGCCCCTCTTGTTGGCCGCCTTTTTCACTTTGGTCCTTGGCCTCTGATTTATGCAATTGAGCCCTCAATTGATTAATAAACTTTCAATTTCTTCAATTAGGCCCCTGAATCGAATAATTGTAGCCCCTCCATTTACGCGCCTCTTCCAATTTGGTCCCTGGTTTCGGATTTTCTTAATTAAATCCCTAATTGACCCTTAAACTTCAATATTTATGCAATTAAGCCCCTGATTTGACCCAATAAATTTCTAAAAAATATATTTTGGCCCCAGAACTTAAATTTCTTCTAATTAAAGCCCAAATTGACTTAAAAATTAATTTTTCTTGTAATCAAATCCTCTATAAATTCAAATAAAAATTCAATTAAGTCCATAAACATCCAAATTTAGGCTTTTCTCCTCAAAATTCAAATTTTCCTTCTCAATAGGGCTTTCATCCTTCAAGAATATACTGTCAAAAATTCAATCCTTGTATTTTTAAATTCCTTGACCAATTTTCTGACTGTTTTCTGAGTGCTTCTGCCTCCTGTTATTTTTTATAACCTTTTTTGGCTATTTATTTTATTTTTCATGGGGACCCAAAAATGGGTTACAACATAGGTGATGATAAGGGCCTTTCGATATCTCATCTTGGTCATACAAAAATATATACACCACATCGTTCTTTCGCCTTATCTAATGTTCTTCATGTTCCTGCAATCACAAAACCTCTGCTCTCTGTTTAGAAATTTATTCTTAATAATAATGTTTATTTTGAATTTCACCCTCGTGTGTTTTATGTCTAGGATTTCAACACCCATAAAGTCCTTCTCTCAGGTCAGAGTAAAGATGGTCTCTATGCCCTGACCAAGTCTTCTGTCACGTCAATTCCTCAAGCCTATTGGTCTCCCTGCACTTCTGCCTCTGTCGATTTATGGCATCGTCGACTAGGTCATCCTACTTCACGTATTTTTCAATTGTTAATCTCGAAAAATAAGATCATTTGTAACAACAAACGTCTTAATTTTAAATGTCAAAGTTGTCCTTTAGGAAAATCATCGTGTTTGTCATTAGGACCTACGGGTCACAAAACTTCTACTCCACTTGAATTAATTTTTAGTGATGTATGGGGCCCTGCTCCTCTTTTTTCTTCAGATGGCTATCGTTATTTTGTTATCTTTGTTGATGCTTATACTAAATATGTATGGTATTATCCTCTTGTTGCCAAGTCTGATGTTTACTTTGTTTTTCATCAATTTCAGACTCTTGTCGAACGTCAATTTTCATTAAAAATAAAATCTGTTCAAACTGATTGGGGCGGTGAATACCGAAAACTATCCATATTTTTTCAGACCATTGGTATTCATCATCGTCTGATTTGTCCCCACACTCATGAACAAAATGGAACAGTAGAGCGTCGTCATAGGCATATTGTGGAAACAGGTCTTACTCTTTTAGGGCAATGTAAAGCACCTTTTCGATTCTGGAATTATGCTTTTGAAACCTCTGTTTATCTTATAAATCGCATGCCTACTCCTATTCTTGCCCATCGCTCTCCGTTTGATTGTTTATTTCAACGGTCTCCTGATTATCATTTTTTGCGTACCTTTGGGTGTCTCTGTTTTCCTTTTCTGCGTCCATATAATAATCATAAATTGGATTTTTTCCTCTCCATGTGTGTTTTTTGGATATAGTTCCTCGCATCTTGGTTATCGATGTCTTGACATTGCATCTCACCGTATTTATATTTCCCGTCATGTCCGCTTCCATGAACATGTGTTTCCATTTGATAATTCTGAACAGATTGCAAAGGTCTCCACCACCCCCACCCCACCCGCTACTGTCACCCTCCAAATTTGCTAAACCACCCACCGCCACCCACTTTCACTAGCCACCCAAACAGCCCACAACACTCTGCCTTGCCACTCTAAACAGCCACCCGACCACAGCCTCCACCCATCCCTTGGCCATCATCCCATGCTTGTTTAGCTAACCCTTATGATGCAAGTTCAGATTGTCAATTGGTCTCCTCTCCTCATGGTCCCTCCTCTGCTTCGCCCTCCCTGGCCAGCACTCCTACAGCTTCAATCTCTACTTCCAGCCCCTCCTCTACTGACAGTCTTGTGCTTGAGGCTACTTCTTTATCATCCTCTCCCGCTGGTCTGCAACTTATGGTTGATTTGTCTTCTTATCATCTGCCACAGGTCTCCTCGCTACAACCATCTCCCCCTGCGTCTCCACCAGCACACATCAAACATCATATGACTCTTAGACCGCGGTAGCCAAAGACAGCTAATCTGGTTGCTTCTGCTGCCGCTACTTCTACCTCCACACGGGTACTGTATTCTCCCTCTTCTGAGCCTTTTTCATTCTCTGATACTGACCGGTATGCAGTTTGGCATAATGCTATATGTGATGAGATCGCCGCTTTACGCGAAAATCACAGTTGGTCTTTGGTTCCATTTCATCCTTCGATGAACGTTGTTGGTAGTAGATGGGTATATCGGATCAAACGTCGTGTTGATGGTAGTATTGAGCGCTATAAAGCGCGCCTTGTTGCTAGAGGTTTTACCCAGCAGGAAGGTATTGATTATTCTGAAACCTTCAGTCCAGTTATTAAGCAAGCCACTGTCCGATTGGTTTTCTCTATTGCGGTTTCGCGAAATTGGAAGATTCATCAGCTTGATATTCATAATGCCTTCCTCAATGGTGTTCTTACTGAAGAGGTCTACATGAAACAGCCTCCAGGTTTCGTTGACTCTTCTCTTCCATCTCATGTGTGCAGATTGCACAAATCATTGTATGGTTTGAAACAGGCACCGAGAGCATGGTACACTCGTCTAAGTGATTTTTTGCTCTCCATCGGTTTCCGAGCTTCCAAGGTTGACACCTCCCTGTTTATCTTATCTGATGGTACTAATATCTTTTATCTCCTGGTGTATGTTGATGATATTCTGCTCACGGGTAGCAACTCTGCTATGCTCCATCACCTTATACAGTTACTCAGCTCTGAGTTCAAGCTTCGTGACTTAGGTGTTGTTCACTACTTTCTGGGTATTGAAGTTCAGTCTACCAGTATGGGTTTAATGCTGCGTCAACATAAATATATTCTTGACATCCTCACCCGAGCTGGTATGACTTCCTGCAAACCAGTTGATACTCCAGTCTCCCCTTCGAAAGTCATTTTATTACCGGATCATTCATTCTCTGATCCTACACGATTTCGTCAAATCGTGGGTGCTCTTCAATATCTTACCTTCACCCGTCCAGATATATGCTTTGCTGTTAACAGAGTCTGTCAGTTTATGCATGCTCCTACAGATTCTCATTGGGCCGCTGTCAAACGTATTTTACGCTATCTTAAAGGTACGACATCTTATGGTTTCCATATCACTCGAGGCTCCTCTTTTGCTCTACATGGCTTTACAGATGCAGATTGGGCTGGTAGTATTGATGATCGCAAGTCTACGAGCGGCTATCTTGTCTTTTTTGGTCAGACGTTGATTTCTTGGAAATCTAGCAAGCAACACACTGTTGCTCGCTCCTCTACTGAGGCTGAGTATAAAGCCCTTGCTGATGGTACCACTAAAGTCATTTGGCTTCAATACTTGTTAACAGATTTGCAGGTTCCCTCAGTCTCTGCCCCTACCATTTGGTGTGATAATCTTGGTGCTACATATCTCTCAGCAAATCCTATCTTCCATGCTTGTACTAAGCATGTTGAAGTAGATTATCACTTTGGCCGTGACCGTGTTGCCAAGAAAGAAATTCAGATTTGTTTTGTTCCCTCTCGGGATCAACTTGTCGATGTCTTCACTAAACCGCTTCTTGTTGCATCCTTTACTGCTTTTCGATTCAAGCTTCGGGTTGATCCCCCACCCTCAGCTTGAGGGGGTACATTATAGAATAGGATTCCAATATAGGATGTTGTAATCATTACAGTTACTCATGTATCTATCAGAATAGGATTCTAATACAAGATGTTGTAATCATTACAGTTACTGTAGTGTTATGATGCCTCTATATAAATAGAAAGGTTGGCTAAGGCACAACCCAACACATTCCATTATTCTCAACTAAAAAAAAAAAAAAACACTCCCCTGTTTATCCCCTGCTTTCTCTCTGTTTTGAACTTCTCTCAATTTTACTCCTTCTATACCAAAAGACGAAATTACCTCACCACCACCACCGCCAACAGGAAAAACCAACAGCAACAACATCCCATTGGATCTCTCTACCTCTCTTTTCCCGGCGCTCGCTCTCTTATCAGTATTCATTTTCATGAGACTTAGAGATGGAGTGCTCAAGATTTGATATGTTTGGCATCCGATTCTGTTTTTACTTCAATCAGATTAGCCATTAAATTCCATACATGATTCTCGAATCTTTTTGACTAAATCTGGATCTTGGTATTGTTACTTTTCATTTTGCTGCTTTTGTAGATTTGGTTTTCTTGTTCCTGATACATTTGATTCCACTCTTCTTTTTTACCCCATTTGCTTCTGCGTGGTGTCTTATCCTGAAAATTCTATTCCTTCCCTTAGCATATAATAGAATCTTTCAAGAGAGAGCGAGCGAGTGGGTAGCTATCAATGGATTCAGCTAAGAATAACACTGGAAAATCCAAGAAGGGTGTTGTTGATGAAACTCAAAGGCTGGCAATGGACCAAGATTGGCAGCTTGATAGAGGCAGAAAAGAAGCTGATATTAGCTTTGAGAGGCGGCAATGGAAGCCGGTTTTTGGTGAAGCTTCCTTGTCGGAGAGGCCTTCCAAAAAAATCCGTAGCCCTGAACGTCAAGAACAAACTCAATCATCCTCTGCATATTTAGCTCATCAATTACCATCTTCTTTCTCTGCTTCTTCTAGCTCTGCCTCTACTCTGTCTTTATATCCGCCTTCTTTGTCGTCTTCGCCTGTGTCATCTTCAAGTTCAAGACTTCAGTTTCCTTTTGCCTTTGAAGGGTCTAATCAACCTGTTCAATTCCACCAACAAGTTGGAACACACCCTCCATCAACTATCTTTCGTCCGCCATCTCAAGTTGCGCAGAATCAGCAGCAAATGATTTCTTTTGGTCAAAACCAGCAATATGGCATTGCATATCCTCCGTTTTTTGCTGGAGAATCTGCATTGGCTAACCAGCAGCAGCAGCTGTTTCAGTACTGGAACGACGCATTGAACTTAAGTCCGAGAGGAAGGATGATGATGATGAACAGGCTGGGGCCAAATGGGAGGCCATTGTTTAAGCCACCGATCCAGCCTATAAATACAACAAAGCTTTATAGGGGAGTGAGGCAAAGGCATTGGGGAAAATGGGTTGCCGAGATTCGTCTCCCTCGAAATAGGACTCGCCTTTGGCCAGGCACATTTGACAATGCAGAAGATGCTGCCTTAGCTTATGATCGCGAGGCCTTGAAGTTCAGAGGAGAGAATGCTAGGCTGAATTTCCCTGAACTTTTCCTCAACAAAGAAAAAAAAACTTCCACAGCTCCAAGCTCGTCAGTTTCTTCTCCACCGACCCCCGATCAAAGTTCAATGCCAAAACAAGCCCAGGAAGGCCTTACCTTGCAGGTGGAAACCATGCGGCGGCCGCCGCCACCAGAACAGCCCCAAGGAGACCATCCTGATGATGATTCCGGCTTGGGTTCAAGTGGGGCTACGGTGAGTGATGAGGTTCAGGCAGCGGGGTCCAGTGCAGGGGAAGGCACTTCGGGGTCTCAGGAACTGATGTGGTGATGTGGGGAGACATGGCAGAAGCTTGGTATAATGCTATTCAAGCAGGTTGGGGTCCAGGGAGTCCTGTGTGGGACGATTTGGACACCACTAACAATTTTTTATTACAATCACACCTTCCTTTTGTTACTCCAAATCAACAGCAGTTTCGTGATTCTTCTGATCTCCAGAGACAACAAGACAGCATGGGCTCAGCTTCTTCTTCTTCTTCTTCTTCCTCTTCCCTCCCCCACGAAGCCATTCTTTTGGAAGGATCAAGATTGATTGACATGGTCACCCACAAGTCTAGTTTTCTTCCGGTATAGCGTATAGCCGATATCTTTTACTTTTTTTTCTCTCAATTTTATTCTTTTGTAGGAGGTTTTTGGACCAGCCCTTGGATTTTTTTCACAGGTTGCAGATTTTTTAGCAAACCAATTTGTGACCTGCTGTGCTTAGGAAAATTCGATCTCTAGGCCCACTTTATTTTCCTCACTGGTTGCAGATTTTTCACAAACAACCTGTGATTCCCTCGTAGCTGAGCTTCCTTTTCAGGATTCCAGAAGCTTCAAACCCCTTCATTTTTTTTCTTTTCCTTCTTTCCAAACCTCCTTCACACATTTTCTTGATCCTTTCAATCATTTTCCATTGCATCTATTGCACAAAGGCTGCATATTTCAGGCCCTTATGCAATGAGAATTAAGCATTGTTAGAGAATAATATAAATCATATCCTATGACCTCACCTAATAGCTTAAGCTATTAGGTTGAGATGGTTCTTTGACATGATATCAGAGCTTTGATGATCAAGCGGTCACGAGTTCGAATCTCACCATCCCTATTTATTTGATAAAAATTAAGCACAAGGTAATGTGGACATGTGCAAGTTTCAAGCCCAAAGAGTTTTCATTTAAAGGGGTGTATTAGAGAATAATATAAATCATATCCTGGAACCTCACCTAATAACTTAAGCTATTTGGTTGAGATGTTTCTTTCTTCTTTATTATCATTTCTCCAACTATATATTTCCTTATTTAACCTTGATCATCAATTTTAAGGTCAAAGTTTACACCTTTCTTCTCATTTCACTTTTCTTTTTTCTTTTTATTTTCTCTCTTTCTCCTCTCTTTTTTTTCTCCTCGGACCTAGTTGTGCCAAGGGTTTATGCCTGGTTGGGCTCTTCGTTCTTCTTTTCCTTCTATCATTATGCTCTTATCACTTATCTCTAGGATCAAAATGGGCCTTCCTTCTCCTTTCTTTTTTCTTCTCCCATTTTCCTTTTCTTTGGGCATGGTTGGTTTTATCTTAACGCAATTTTGGGCTCAAATGGGCTAGTGCATTTACTTTGGATTGGAGTAGCCGGTGTATTTTGACCCATTCACAAACAAAATTAGATAAGTGATTAACCCACAAATCTTTGATTTCACATTAATAATTTCAATGTGGTAGTATGATCATGGTATTCAAAATATGAGAGGGACAAATTCGATTTCATACTACTAGCTTCAACATTTCCCGTTATGTATCTGAACACTAAGAATTGACTTTTTAACAAGAGTTTTCTTCTGAACAATTTAACAAATGATTCGTTTTTAATGTCCTGAACATTTATTTTCCCCCTATATGAACAGTGGATACATGGCACCAGAATATGAATGGAGGGATTATATTCAACCAAATCTGATGTTTTTAGTTTTGGAGTTCTCTTCCTTGAGATCACAAGCGGGAGAAAGAAAGCTGGATACCACCAATCAAAATGTGCTCTTGCATATGTAAGTTTAATCTATTACCTTAAATACAACAAAAACTAACTTAAAGTGGTCCTGCTGTTATTGATTGACGGACAACAATGTTTTTTTTACTTTCTTAATGTCAAAGCAGGCTTGGCAATTATGGAACGAAGGAAACAAAGCAGAGTTGATTGATCCAATGCTGTCTGATTCATGCAATGCAGACGAATTCTCACGTTACATGCACATTGGTTTATTATATTGAAGAGGGTTTATTGGAAGTGTAATTGTGTATAAGCAATTTATTACTATATCCTAAAAATATGTAATTTAGATGAATGCGTGAAAACTAGTCAAAAATAGGCTTTTAAAATTAAAAAGAAAAAGATTTTTTATCCGGCTAACAAATTGGATTTTAGTCTGCTCTGGTTACGAAGACCAGCTCCTGTTCGATCGGTTGTCACTTGTCAGTATGGTGTAGCGTAGACATATAAACAAGAAAACTTGAACAAATCAAACCCTTTTAGTCAAACCCACAATCAATATTAACAAAAAAAATCATTAAGTTGACTTATCTATAAATTTGTATCTAGGGGCTGGGACCGGGGGCAAATGGGATTATATATATATATATATATAACATCGAGAATTCAAGTTTGGACCTCTTTAAAAAATTATTTTAGTTTTAGTATACTGTTACCTGTCTTGGTAGAGCAGTGGTTACAGCCTACAGGTGTTAGTTAAGGTTAAATAACATCAAATTCGGGTAATATTCTAAGCTAACATTAGTATATCACATAGGACCTTCCTGGAAACTACACCCTACTAATAAGTCCCTATCAAAATTCAGAATTAATTATCCAATATAGTTTTGTTGACCACTTCAAGTCCTTTCTTTTCTCTAATTTTTTTGTTTGTGTTTTTATATGCATACAAATCCTTGCAAAAAAGGAAAACTATGTTGTGAATTAGGATTCCACGCCCTTTTAGAAAATTAACTTTTTCTCTTTTAGAGAATAGTATTAGGATGGCAAGAGGAGAGGTGTGTTTGAAATGGTGGTATGATTTTTTTATATATAAAATATATTATTTTTATTTTTATTTTTAATATTAACATATTAAAATTATTAAAAATTTTAATAAAAAAATTCAACAATAATAAACAATAAAAACTTTCCTTTCGTGTAACAATAATTCACTAAACTAATATACTAATATTTTAATATAAAAAGTTTATAAATAAAATTAAAGGGGCAACCCCCTTTTGATCCGCTGAGGCTACACCACTGGTTGCTGGTTCGACTGGGTAAGGGTGACAATAACTGGTTTTAGTCGATGTTGAGTGGTGAATTGGGGATTTTTGGCAAAGAAGATGATGGTTCCTCTGTGTGTTTTTTTTTTTTTTGGAGATTAATGAGTGACGTTCATTTGATTAGATTTTATTAATATCAGCACTTTGGGGGTGGTAAATGATTGTTTTAATTTTTCAAGTGTTTATTTTAGAATGTATTAAAATAATATTTTTTATGTTTTCACGGAACAGACTATGAAATTTCTCACTTGACTTTTGCCATTGACTTGCGGCAAGGAGCTCCTCCATGTAAAAGGAAGGATTACTCTGTTGCCCAAAATAATTAAGAGCAAGAAAACCTTATCAGTTATCATAAAAATGTTCGCTCTGAAATTCTCCATATTCCTGCTTTCCTTTGCAGCCCTCACGGAAGCACAGGAGATCTTTCTCCTTGATCATGAATGCTCAAACACAACCACTTTCGTAAGAAACAGCCCGTATCAAGCCAATTTAAATATCCTTCTCTCTTCTCTCGCCGGCAATGCAACCCGCAACGACATTAAAGGATTCTATAACGCCTCTACAGGACATGATGTTTATGAGGTCTATGGCCTCTTTCTTTGCCGTGGCGATGTTAGTGTCGAAGTTTGCCTAGAATGTGTGAAACGTGCAAGAAACGATGTAGTCCAACGTTGTCCAATCGAGAAGGAGGCTATCATATGGTATGATCAGTGCTTCCTGCGCTACTCAAACAGTAGCATCTTCTCCAGCCTAAGCAAAAAGCCTTGGCTTGTCATGTGGAATACACAAAATATAACTGTTGATGTAGAATTTAACAAGCGAGTGGTGGATGCTATATCTGATGCTGCTAAAGAAGCTGCAAGTGATCCATCAGGTGAAAAAAAGTTCGCAGCCAACAGCGTTTCTTATACGTGGCAAGAATCTCTATACGTTCTTGTGCAATGCACACCGGATCTATCTAAATATGATTGTATTCGGTGTATTAACCTAACTCTCTACTACCTACCAATTTATATTAATAATAAGAAAGGAGGAAGAGTCATATTTCCAAGCTGTAATTTTCGATATGAAACTACTTTATTTTACAACGTACCTGCCGTCGTGCCAATGTCACCACCACCACTATCCCCGCCAGTTGTTCTCCTCCCTCCATCTCCAGGCCCAATAGCAGATGGAAAAGGTTCTATTTTCTTCTTTATCATTCCAAAATCCTTCTTTATCATTTCTTTAATATGAGATTCTGTTATCTTGAATAATGATGTGCATAAAAAACATTGTCACTATGAAGGAGATGGAAGCAAATCTATGTGGATTAAAGTCGGTGCAGGCCTATCCGCAGTTATTGCTGTGCTATTTTTCAGTGCTTGCACTTACACCATGAGGAGAAGGACGAATCTGAGAACAGGTATCCATGTGATATGTACCGAAAGCCTTGGTACTAAAAAAATTATATTACATATATGATAGTTTCTATATACTTGCAGGTGATTACCAAATATTTTTGAGATATAATCTTGACAAGAAATTAAAATTTTGAACCAGAATTCCTAACACCTTTGAATTTGCAAATATGTTGTGGTTAAGCTTGAAAAGAAGACTTAATTTGGCAGAGATTGAGTAATTGGCTTTAATTCCTTAAATTTTTCTCTGGTCAGGTCATCATCTGAAAAAATGCTATTAGGTAGAAGGTTAGAAACAGAACAAAAATTTGAAGTGTCGAAACAAGAAGTACATTTACATGATGTTCGAAACCTATATAATCAATTATTAGCACTGCACAATATCTCCTGCAGAGGAAATAGGAAATATCCAAGAGGATCAATTACTCGACTGGGCAGGACGAGCAACTGTTGGGGACGACTATTCAGACAAAGATATTCAAGGAGAGGTGACATCCCAGGACCTCCCTTTGATCCGGCTAGATGTTATAAATGAAGCTACAAAGCAATTTTCTGATGAAAACAAACTTGGTCAAGGGGGGTTTGGCCCAGTATACAGGGTAATCAAGGCTATCAAGTCAATTACTTTATTCATTAAAAAAACAAAAAAAATCGAATTCTGTCATTCAATACACAAATTCGAAAATGCATCACACTTTGGCCCACAAATATTAATGCTTATTAGAATAGTTTGTGCTCAGGGTACGTTAGAGGATGGCAAAGAAGTTGCAGTTAAGAGGCTCTCAAGAACTTCTGGTCAAGGACAAAGAGAATTCCTGAACGAAGTCGTTTTAATCGCCAGATTACAACACAGAAATCTTGTCAGACTCCTGGGATGCTGTCTGGAAAAAATGAAAAGTTACTTATCTATGAGTATATGCCCAACAAAAGCCTTGATGTCATTCTTTTTGGTTAGACCCCTAAACCTGAAACACCTGAATCTTTGCACTTTATAACAAAGACCAGAAACTGTAACTGATTTGGTTTTTATGTTGATGTACTCAGGTTCCAGAAATGGAGTCCTGCTTGACTGGCAAAGACGCTTGAGCATTATCAATGGAATTGCACGGGGGCTCTTGTATCTTCATGAAGATTCTCGTCTTAGAATTATTCACAGGGATCTCAAAACAAGCAACATTTTGCTCGATTATGAGATGAATCCAAAGATATCAGACTTTGGAATGGCTAGGATTTTCGGTGGAAATCAAAGC
This sequence comes from Populus tremula, assembly GCA_964019445.1. Taxonomy (NCBI): domain Eukaryota; kingdom Viridiplantae; phylum Streptophyta; class Magnoliopsida; order Malpighiales; family Salicaceae; genus Populus; species Populus tremula. The sequence goes on along the minus strand of CAXHTJ010001347.1, from coordinate 17,164 downwards.
GAGGCTAACACGAATAGAATTGTCGGAACTTAGTACGTATTACTACATCTCCATTCCCAGTGTTATTGTTTTCAATTGTATATTTGTTTGGAACAAATGGATTTTCTTATTTTCTCTTTATTCTTGTGAAAAGGCAATTTTATTTAAAAAAACCATTAAATATTTTTTTAAAAAAATTATTTACTCATACAAATCCATAACTATACTCTACAGTGATATTAGAACTCGTGAACTTTCATCATCGTTTTAATATCATTTTAAAAAGTATTTAATTAAACTAAAAATTTAAAGTATTAAATAAAATTTTAAAAATAATTTTATATCAAATACTATTTTTCCAGCGAGGTGGCGAAGGTTCACAGTGGTACATTCTTGACCGATTTATATGATGCAAAAGAATTTTGCTAACCTCTTCATGAATATAAAGCAATTTGTTTCCTCTTGTGTCAATTCAAAACAGTGGATACATGGCCCTAGAGTATGCTATGGCGGGACTTTTTTCTGTGAAATCAGATGTTTTCAGTTTCGGAGTGTTGCTGTTAGAGATAATTAGTGGAAAAAGGAACGTTGGTTTTCATCTCTCAGAAGAAGGCGAAAGCCTTCTCACTTTTGTAGGTTACAAATCCTATCTTTCTATCCAAAAAAGGATTACTAGCAATGATTTTTGTTATCTAAATTCAGGAAGTCTCTCAACTTTTCAGGCATGGAAATTGTGGTCTGATGGTCAAGGACTGGAATTGATGGACCCTACGCTAGACAAATCAAGCGTGGCAACTGAGGTGCTGAGATGCATCCATATTGGGCTGCTCTGCGTGCAAGAGGATCCAGCAGATAGACCCACAATGTCATCTGTGCTTCATATGTTGGCAAGTGATACCATAACACTCCATATCCCTAAACAGCCTGCATTTTCTATCGGCCGATTTGTTGCCATGAAAGGTCAATCCTCAAATCAGAAAGTTTGTTCTGTCAATGAATTAACCTTTACCATTTTATCACCACGGTGACTGTAAATTAAGTTGTAATTTAAGAGAATGAAGCTGTAGCTCCTTCGACTGTTTTTCTTTACAAACACAGACATTTCCAGACAGATACAAACATATGTTCTTGATTTGTTTTTCTTCGCAGTCTGAGAACTATTATCTTACATACAAATCATATTTCATGCTACAATGGAACCTGAAATCTTCAAAAATCATTTTTGTACATGTTAATGATTGAACCAAAAGTTTCTATTTATGGCTGCTCCAATTTATGGGCCTCTGAGGCCTCCTTGCCCTTTGTTTGTGACTAAGTTTACGCCCAAAGAAACCAAATACAGCATCAGTGACTTCTTTATCCAGGCATCAATAACCATCATTAATATTGCTCCTTGAAGTCAAGAACCGAAACAAAGAGGAAGCATCATTTTTGCTATCTTATCTCTGGAAGAGATCCAGCCCGTTGATCATATTTCCATGAGCTTAAGGCCTGATAAAGCCATAAATATCTGAAAAATAATAAATGTAAAAAGATTGAAAATCAGTTAAAATTAAAAATAGTGTATGTTTTTCAAAATAAGTAAAATGTGATCAAAGAAATATTAGAATAAAAATTGTGGAAACTTAGTAATTTATCTTTATATATTTTTTATTTTCTCAATCATTCCTCTGTAAAACTACTAAGCTACTATAACCTTAGTTAAATGCATTTTAAAAAAATTACCCTTCTCTTAAAAATTATATTAAATCTTATAAGGTAATTAAATTACCTTCGCTCTGTTCATTCTTCAGTTTTGCAAATAGCAAAAACGATGACCCCTTGGTTACAGAGTGCAAGAAAAGTGACGGTCTTTAAGCTTTCAATCGTCTTCTGTTTCTTTTTGTTTCTTTAGACTCGCATGCATCTATTTTTGCGAAGAAAGGAAATGAGCATAACTGGTGACCTCCTCTACTGTCTGTGTTCTCTGCTTCACTGTTTGGTTTCTCTTCCTTTGCTCTTCTGTTCCGGTCTCCTTGTTCGGCCTTGCTTCGTTTTTTTAAACTCTTTTTATCTTGTATTTTCCTCTGTGATATTTTCTGTCTTTCTTCTTCTCTTCCTTCCACCCTCCCTCTCTCTATTTTTCTCTTATGTCCGTTCTCATCCCCTTCGGTTCGGTTCCTCCTCTGGTTTTTATGGTGGCGAGGGATGTCAGCCGCTAAATGTGCTCCTTTATTGAAGCTGGTAATGCTTGCATCGCCTTTACTGCAGAAACCGTTGCAGATGAAAAAGGTGATGGACAATCAAACGGTGTCGTTTTCTAATTCAAAATGAATATTTCTGATTTGGTCCTGAGATGTTTTTACAATTTTGTAATTAAGCCCCCCAGAAAAATTATAATTAGAACCCTTGATTTTAGTGTCTTTTCCGATTTAGTCCTTCGTTTTGGATTGTTTCAATTAAGTCCTTAATTGGCCATCAAACTTCAATAATTATACAATTAAGCCCCTGATTTTACCAAATCAACTCTTCAAAATTATAATTGGGCTCCATAACTTTAATTACTTCCAATAGAAGCCTAAATTGATTTAAAAAATCAATTTTCTTGCAATCAAACCCTCTATAAATTCAATTAAACCTTGAATAAAATTTAATTGAGTTCATAAACATTTTATTTTGGAATTTTCTTTTTGAACTTGAATTTTCTTTGTCAATAGATATAAGGGAATTTAATATAAAAGGGAATTTTAAAGATGAGGGAACATAATCTTCAATAACAATAGATCAATGAAAGATGCACTTCCAGAAAATTATTTTGTCTCTCTTATTTTATTTTATTTTGGTTCTAAGTGCGCTGCCATTCTTCACAAATTGCCAAAGCCAAAGTGCTTTTCCTTGCTGTAAAAACGAAGGTATTTTCATGGAGACTTTTCTTTTGGAAAGAGCGTAGCAAAAGTAGAAATATGCAATTAAAGCAACAAAAGCATAGGAGCACGCGATATGGGGCCATATGGTCAGGTCTGGCACTTAAAAATATTAGTCAGGTATCTGTGGAAAAAGGAAGCAAAATGCATTATGAACACCTCTGAGGTAGAGAAAAATGCGACATTGATTTGGAATGAAAAAGTGTGAAAAAAGGGCAACAGTAATTTGACAAGCACCTACAATTGCTTTGACGAATGAGACATTTCAGGTATAGGGTGGGGTAAGGCTGAACATGTAGAGTATGGCTATTAATATTTAAGGTGTCTATAGGATTATTAGAATGGTTAAAGAATACTTAATTTATTTCACCAATGAAAATTATGTAGATAGATAAAAAAAAAAAAGCACACACACACACAATTGCGATGTTAAATAATAAGCTATGACGTCCTGCATGTTTTGGAGATTATTTTTGTTGCATCAACGAGGATATAGCTCTGTGATTGACATATCATTCGCAGACAAAGATTTCGACTTGCTAGTAGATTGGTCAGAGTCCGGCTCCATTATTGGCAAGCTCAAGCTGTTCCTGCTTTTCACAAAATAATGCCCCATATCGTAAGGGGACATAATAACAAAAGTTAAAATAAAATTGCAGCTTTAACTAGAAATATGAAGTCTGAATCTCCTGTTCTATAATCAGTCAAATGGAAAATATTTGTTGATTTGGAAAACCAAATAGCCACATTCCGTTATTTTCATGGAGCCTTTTCTTTGGAAAGAGGGTGGCAAACGAGGAGTAGACAATTAATGGTCTTAATTGCGGTCTGGTTTTAGGTGAGAAACACTGGTTCTTGGCGAAAGCTGCTGATTGGCTTACTAACTATGGGCTTTTTAGGAATTTATTTTTTAAGGAGGATTCGATTATCAATGAACCTCTAGAGGGCTTGTATTGATTTTTATACTATAACTTGATTGGAACGGTATTTCCTCGTTTAATTTAATTTTGGGCTTTAGCCCCTATTTATAACAAAAAAAAAATACGAGCAAAAAGTGTTAGAGCAGTAAATATGGACCAGATCGTAGGGTCTGCTGATCAATGGGTTTTACACTTTTACTTGAATTAGTCTAAATATCTCAGTAACTGTGGAAAATAAGAAGGAAAAAATGATTAATTAATGACATTGTTTTGCTATTCCAACATCAAAGTTTTGAAATTCTAACACAGCAACGCTAGTGTGGGACGTCTAGTAGGTCCCATTTTGAAGTCGACAAATAATATCTCGATTTTTCTCCATGAATATTCAGCAACGCTAGTGTGGGACATCCGGCAAGTCTTCAGACCAAACAAGAAGTTAGTATGGGACGGAAAAAAAGAAGTTGCATGTGACTGAGTCTATTGACTTCTTCTTTTTTTTTTTGTCACAGCCACAGCGTCTATTGACTTCTTCTTCTTTTTTATGTCTTCCACGGAGTCTTTGAATAATTTTAAACAGTCTAAAGGCAATTAAGCAGTCAGGAATTGGGACCACAAGTAAAGTCGCCATTTCACACTGTGATACCGATCATTTCCCACCCACTACCTTTGCCATAAAACTAAAATATTTACTCTAAACTTTGTTTTATTTGGGGAAGGTTAATTGCAGTTTGATATGGAAAAACAGTAAATTTATTGATTTCCTTGGACTCTATTGCATTTTATATTTATGCATGTAAGGATCATGGTAGGACTATGTTTAAACTAAGATATTCGACCGGTTGAATAATTACGAAGCAGGTTCCAAAAAGAATCCTTTCAAATCTATTGTTATCAAATAGCTACATTATTTCAGTGCTGTTAAACCCACCCATGGATCAACCGGTAACTAACCAATTCATAACTAAACTCGGGACATGTTTATATCAAACCAGGTAAAAGTTGGCATAGTTAAACCTATTTTATCTAATAAGTTAACCTATAATATAATTTGATTTTCTTTCAAATTAATATTGTTTTAAATTAACTCATCCAACCTATGACCCAACTCTTAAACCAGATCATTAGCCTAGCTGAATTTTATAATTATACTTATTTCTTTTTTTCTTTTTTTCTTTTTTCTTTTACAAAGAAACGTCTAATTCTAAAATTCATAGGTGTAGAATAAAAAAATTTTAATTAATAATATTTTAGTGATTTTTAATGTGCTAATATAAAAATTAAAAAATATTTTTACTAAAATATCAAAAACACACAAATTAAATATCTAATAATTTCTCAAATACATAAAAAGTAAATAACTAAGGTTTCTACATGGATTAGAAATTGACTTCTTAGAAAAAAAAAAAGGACTGACTTTTGACTTGTAAACTCAACATGTAAGATCTTATGTGTTGATGATGTAAAAAAAAAAAAATTGAAAGGAAAACAATCCCAATTTATTTTATTTTAAAAAAGAAGTTTAACTATTGATGGCCAAATTTGTCAACTTCATAGATGTTTGTTTTAGTCAATTATTGCATGTTTATAATCCCAGAGAGCAGTAATCATCATATCAGCCACCTACTCTTATTAATGAACGAATGATTAAAACCTTGACAGTGCAAGTAATTTCTTCGTGAAAGAAATTGCAACCTCTTTTTTTGTCCTAAATTCGTTAACAAACATGCCAATGTGGCCAATAGCCTCTTGGTATATAAAATACCATCTATGCATGGGATTTCTTTCACGAAGAAAGGAATTGCAATCTTCCGCTGGCAGTTCGCGGTGTCTTTGCGTTTTCCATCTCTCTCTCTCTTCTCTTTGTTTTTCGTTCTTTTCTCTGCTTCTTCTTCTTTTTTTCTATTCTCTTCTCTACCCTCTCTCTTCTCTTCTCCTCTCGTTTATACACTCTCTCGGTCCTCCTTTTTTCTCTCCCCTTCCCCTGTTTTTATAGGCAAAATTAGGGGAGGGAGACGTGGATGGGGCGGCCACTGTGCGGCCGCCCCTCTACTGTCCCTTCAACATGTGGAAAATGGGTTGTGTCGGCGTCTTTTTGAAGTCATCGGGGGGAGGGAAGTCAGTGCGAAACAGAGGAGAAAAGAAAATCTTCTTCTTCCCTGTTCTCTGTGTGTCCAAGGGAAGAAGATGATGCTACAATGGAACCTAAAATCTTCAAAAAATCAATTGAACCAAAAGTTTCTATTTAAGGCGCTTCGCTTGTGACTAAGTTTATGCCCAAAGAAACCAAATACAACATCAGTGACTTCTGTCCAGGCATCAATAACCATCATTAATATTGCTCCTTGAAGTAAATACCGTTGGAAACATAGACGGACTTATTCTGTTAGTAAAATTCTTGCAGGTAATTTTTTTTTTGGCGCGCTTTACCATCTGCAAAACTGTTGGTGTTCCGTTAGTGTTTGTTTGTTTTTTTTTTATTATTACCGACAGAATTGGTGATAAAATAAGAAATTATTGACGATCAAAATTCCGACACTCATATTCCATCGGTGAGACCGTCGGTAATATTTTTACCAACGGTTTGTGTGCCTCACATCAACGGGCCTAATCCGTCGGTAAAATTGTTTAATGGTGCAGTGGTTAGAACCTATGAAATATTTTTTTTATTGGTTATTACTTAACATACCAATGATAATTTAATTTTCATGAGCATATACTAACATCACCTGTATTGTCATGGTAGCCTCGCCTGCTTATTAAAGTGACCATTATCAATAAACAATCATTATTAATCAATAAATAGGTTAAGCTTATTGTATGCTTGCAACCTAAAAAAATTACCGGAACAACCGTAAATCAAATTCAAAGTCAAAATTTCATGTTTTCTTCTCGGATATAACAATAAACAAGGAGTAAATACTCCAAATAGAAAAGTTATGCCACAAAAGGCACAATTATGGTTTTCATAGCAATAAATGATAGAGACTTGGAGTAAATACTAAATACTCCAAGGAGTAAATACTTGTTTTCATAGCAGTAAACAAGGAGTAAATACTCCAAATAGGAAGATGAATCAATAATTCAAGATTTGATGAATCATTGAAATAAAATAGTAAATAAAATAGAAGGCAGACAATAAAAAAAATTAAAAACACAGTGTTTTAAAGTGATTGAATAGACGATATAAAGTCACATGCCAAAAAAAAAAGAGTTAATATTTTAAATAAGATATAATTAACTTGCTCTAATACAATGTAGAAGTTTAGAATATAAAAGAATTTTACAATTCCATAATTTAATTATATATATTTTATTCAACTCATGTAGAAATTATATTGTCATACAACAAAATATATAATGAAATAGAATAGAACAAATTATACAAGATGTTTCATCATCCTCTTTAAGATGACTGAAATAATTCTGTGATTGTCTTGAATTGTTCTCTCCCTTGATTTCTTCCTTTTGTTAATTAGGAAATAGTCAAGAATATTTACTGGATTATTTTCTTAATAATAACAAACCCCATTCTTTCGCTATATGATGAGGAAATTATCGAGGATCTAACTCAGTAATTGAAATCTCATTCTTCGATGGCGGGACAGTCTCAAGCTGGGATTGCGTCATCCTTGAAGTATAGCTGATCAATGAAGAAGCTGGTTGATATATTCTTCTGCTAATAAAAAATGCTGGTTTAGAAGGTATTTGTAAAGTAAAAGAAGAGTTGCTTAGCATCAGAACAACTGAAGCCATTGTCGGCCTGTCAGCTACATTTTCTTGAACGCAGAGTAACCCCATGTGGATGCATCTCATCATTGCAGCTGTTGAGTCGTTCCTCAAAATGGGATCTATAAGATCTAAAGCAGTCCCTTCCCTCCAACGTCTCCATGCCTACAAAATTTATCCGAAGTGAATTCACAATATTGAAGGGTAAATCTTTCAATGATGTGTTTGATTTGTAGATAGTTGTACTTACATGGCTCGTAAGGTGCTCCATGTCATCTCCATCGCGGAAACTAGGTTTTTTACCGCTCACAATCTCCAAGACTAGCACTCCAAAACTAAACACATCTGACTTGACCGAGAACTGTCTTTGCCTTGCATACTCTGGAGCAATATAGCCACTGTAATGGTACATTAACAGATCTTAGTTGCAATGGTGTGCGAATCATAAGCATTCAGTATTCACACCTCTTCCATTATTGCTATAAATTAGACTTACAAGGTTCCAGCGATCCTCGATGCATCATCATGAGTTTGATCAGTTTTCATTAACTTTGCCATTCCAAAATCTGAAATTTTAGCATTCATGTTTCCATCTAACAGAATGTTGCTAGGCTTGAGATCACGATGAATAATCCGGAGCTGAGAATCTTGATGCAGGTACAGAATCCCTCTAGCTATGCCTTCTATGATTTTGTAGCGCTTCTCCCAATCCAGGATGAATCGTTTGTTTGGATCTAAGCGTTCATAAAATGAGAGCTTCAGAAACTTCGGAAAACTTGTCTATAGAATTTGACACTATTTATAATTCTCTTACAAACATGAATTGATCTTGATAAAAAAAAATGATGAGGAAAAAAAATTATAAGATAATATGGAATTCAGGATTACCATGTATAAATTGATCGAGACTTGAATTAGGCACAAACTCGTAGATTAGAAGCTTTTCTGTTCCTTCCAAGCAGAACCCCAGTAACCTAACAAGATTCCGGTGATCAAGTTTGGCTAGTAGCCGTACCTCATTCTTAAATTCAGCTTCTCCTTGCCCAGAATTACTTGATAATCTCTTTACAGCTATAGCTTGTCCGTCTGCAAGTATACCCTGAAGCATATATCCATTGAGAAAAAGAAACAGAGAAAATTAAGTGCATCAATTTGAAAAATGAATTAACCTTCAAAGTTTTTTTTTTTAAATAAAAAAAATCGATACCGTTTATTTTCTACTAGTTATAATAAAGTACCTTGTAAACAGCACCAAAACCACCTTGTCCAAGCTTATTATCATCAGAGAAGTCGTTTGTTGCAAGTTTGATGGTGGCGAATTTGAATTCCCAGCATTTTGTGATACTAATTTCATCGAAATCTTCACAAAAAGCAAGTTGTTAATGTTTTGTTTCCAAAGTTAATTTGTAGGATGTTTGGAAGAAAAACAAATTATCTAGTGAATTTGATTCGTATTAATGAACCCAAGCTGTTTATTATGTAAGAACCAATAAGCAATAACTTACTTTTGACCTCTTGCTTTGGCTTCCTAAAACAGAAAATGGTGAGAATAAGGATAACAAGTGCCAAGAAGATAGCTGTAGGGACGATGGTAACAATAACTGTCCGAGAAGCAGTATTCTCCTTCCCTGCCAAGCACAGCCATGTTTAAGATAGAAATTACAGAAGCTGAAACTGGAAACCGTGAAACAAGTGAAATAATTTCAGTATAGAAAAAGAAGTTAGCCTACCTTTCCTGATTGTGGTATTGGTTGGCGGAGGAGAACTAATAACAAATGGAGGAGATGGTGGAGATGGAGATGGAGATGGTGGTGGAGATGTTACTTGAGGAAATAAGTCGTAGAAGGATACAAATCCCACCGAAAAAACAGTTGGTTCCGGACATAACCTCCTTGATACCCGTGCAGCAACTTTTATAGTAATCTACGATTGTTGTAGGCAAACACTGCAATTACTCGGTGATACATCAGGAGTGCACTGCATAAATACATAATTTTTGATTGGATGATAGGTCTGCTGTCTCACTGCTGGCATAAGCCTGGATGAGCCGTGGAAGCTTTTTACGTTTCTCAAACCACTCCAAAATTTGAAACTGTCTAAAATTTGCGTCAATGAGACCCATTATATAGAATCAGTAGGAGATTGCTCAAGTGATCCTAAAAAATAACGATTCGCATAATGTACAATACATGGAAGTGGATTCCCTCCCCATGAAATTGCTTCTTTTTGGTTTGGACATCCCGCCGTGAGAGTTTGAATAGCAGAATTGACGCAGATGGAACAGTTTTCAGCTGATGGGGAAGCCATACAGAGCACAAGACCATAAACTGTGTCATTGCCTAAACCTATTGTAGTATTGTAGAAACCCCCATTGTTTGTGACATTGGAAGCTAGTGAACGGAGAACAAGGTCTCGGTTTTCTGCGTAGGTGCTATTAGCTGTAAAGTTTCCTGTGTCATAACAGACTTGAGCACCGGTAAGAGTGATGCTTACGACAATAACATGTAAAAGAAGAGAGACGATAGTTTTAGAACCCATTTCAACAGAGGAAATATTAACTTCTCTTCACAATTTCTTTCTTCTGTATAGATGGTATTTTATATACCAAGAGGCTATTGGCCAATTTGTTAACGAATTTAGGACAAAAAAAGAGGTTGCAATTTCGATGGTGCCATCTATTGGGAAGTACTATATATCTTGACTTTAAGTGTAAGAGGGTGTTTGAGAATGTAGTAGCTGTTGCTTTTCAAATAGCTTTTCGTGCTGAAAAGCATGTCAATAATGTTTTTTCATTTTTTTAAAATCATTTTTGATATCAACACATCAAAACGATCCAGAAAGTACAAACCGCACTTAATTTTAGCAAAAAAAAAAAATTTGAAATTTTACAAAAAGCTGTTTGGACCGCAGCGCCAAACAGCCTCTAAGAATTGATCAAGAAGTTTTGAGGTTAAATCGTGGGATTTTCTTAGAGAAATTCAAGTGATTAATTGATTTATTCAAGCGATTTCTTTCACTCTGTTTTCATGTATCATCCATAATAAATAAGATTTTTTTAAAAAAATCTATTTATATATCAATGTATCATCTATTTATTTATTTATTTTTATTTATTTATTGTAGTTAGGCTGCATTTTAGTTTTATGGCAAAGTTAGTGGATTACTAAAATGATTTACCTAGTTCTTTTAATTAACAAAAAAATATATTTATTCAACGTGCAAATAGCGTTCCCAATAATAATAAAAATATTTAATCAATAAGAAATTCAATTTTTTTTATTTTTTATTTTTGTAGTTAGGCTGCATTTTAGTTTTGTGGCAAAGATAGTGGGTGGGAAATGATCGGTATCACAGTGTGAAATGACGACTTTACTTGTGGTCCCAATTCCTGACTCCGTGGAAGACAGACACATCGGCTGTGACAGAAAAAAAAAAAAAAAAGTCAATAGACTCTGTCACATGCAACTTCTTTTTTTTTCCGTCCCATACTAACTTCTTGTTTGGTTTGAAGACTTGTACCGGAGGTCCCACACTAGCGTTGCTGAATATTCATGGAGAAAAATTGGACCTACCAGATGTCCCACACTAGCGTTGCTGTGTTAGAATTTCAAAACTTTAATGTTGGAATGGCAAAACAATGTCATTAATTAATCACTATAAACAACACGTTAGCGAATATCGGAATCACTAGCATAAATACCCACGCGCATGGTCGTAGTTAACATTAGAAAATTAGTTTTAACTAGTTCCATTTGTACGTTATGATGAAGACAACAATATCAGGGAGAAGGAAGAAAAAGGGACTTTTCAATTGTTATATAAATACCTGAGTATCAAATCGAGTACGTGTAAGTTAACTCAACATGACCAAAATAATTTAACAGATCTAAAAATATCCCAAATAATAGATAAAAACATGGATAGACTTAATTAAAAAAAATCAGCATGACTTAGTTTATTGTTTTATTTTTAGACGAAGGCCAAGCAAATTATCCCTCGACCAACCAACATGGGTTAAAAGCAAAAATCACAACCCGGATAAAGGGTACAATCAAGATGTGTTAACCTAGGCGGTTAGTTGTCCTTTTTCTTTCCCCTATCCTTATTCTCTCCTTGGCTAGGCCTGCACGAGGCCTTAGTTGGGTTGTATTATAGTCTAAATTGAAGAGTTGTTACATAATTAGGGACTAAATTAAAAGGAGAGGGCTTAGACTAAGGTAAGAAGCAATTTTATGTTGTTCTAGGAATAAGGCAACAATACACGTAAGGGAGATTAGGTATAGCACTAATAATAACAAAATATTGCAACTAATTAAAATAAAAACAATTAACCAACAATATAATTAAAGTGCTTCAAGTAACTAGTATAGGCAAAGAAATTGCAAAATTGTTTTTAATGTGGTTCGGCAAGCCTACATCAACACCTCAAGTATCAAAACCGTACTTGAGTATTGTATTCTTTTACTAGTCAAAGTTCAAAGAATACAATAGTCGTTTGATGAATTCACACCAAGATCTTTACACCATTTGAAGATATTTTCTCTCTAAGATTTTTCTACCACTTGAAGATATGCACTTTTAAAGATTTTTCTTGGTGACAAAACCTCATCAATGCCAAAAGTTTTATCTTAACTCTCAAAAGATTACAATGATGATTTTGTTTATATCAAAAAAAAAAAACCTCTCTCAAATAGTGGATAAAACAATTAAAAAACAATTAAAGCTTGTATCTTTATAACTCACTTAATAAAACTTAGAATATTTGAAACAAAATCATCCTAATTGATAACGATGTAACAGTTTTGTCATGATTAGTCCTGAATTGATATTGATCCTATATCACACATGAAATTGCGGCGCCCTTAAAAAATTAAATGTGAGGGTAGGGGTGAGCAAAAAAACCGAATAACCGATTAAACCGAAAAAAAAACAACAAAAAAAACCGAACCGAAAAAAAAACCGAATTAACAGATTGAAAAATCACAAAAAAAAATCGGATCGGTTCGGTTTCGGTTTTCAAAGTCTGAAACCGATTGAACCGAACCGAACCGAACCGGTCCAACCAAGCCAACATTAAAAAAAAAAAGTATAAATAACATGTTTTTTTGGTAACCCTAAACCTAAAGTAACATTCTAAAGACAGCCGCCCCCTCCCCTTAGTTTGCTCCCTGCATCTCCCACTCTCTCCTCTCTCATTTTTCTCTGCACTACACAATCCATATCCCACAAGTTTTAAGAATTGTTAAGCTCCTACTTCTCCATGCTTATGTCCTCCTATTAGCTGTCTTTATATCAAAAGCACACCTTTCTTCACTTTAAATTTTTTTTAGTTCAGTCACGCCTCTCTTTACCTTTTCTTTTGCTTTTAACTTTGTAATTGCTATATAATTTTTCATACCCATGTAATCGAAGAAGATTGTTATGTCAAACCAGTGAAAGGTTTTTCTGTGATTTTCTTGATGTTGGTCTCGTGAGGACAACAACTGGACATCGGATTTGGTTATTTATTGAAGAAACCGAGTATAAAAACACCACACACTCAATAAATGGTATAAATCTATGTAAAAATTTATAATTAGTTTCTGATTGTTTTGGTTTTACATTTAAATAATACATATCTTTTGATCTTAATTTTTTTTTCCCAGTGAAATAACTTCTTTTCTTTCCTTATGTTTTGTGTATTTTTTGTGCAGAGATTAATTTTTGAGCAAGGATCTAGCAAAAAGAAAACTGGGGTTGGATTTCTGGATATTCCTAACCGGTTTAGCTTGTTGAGAAAGCCGAGATAAAACAAAGCTATGAAAATAGAAATAAAACGAACCGGTTTAAACGGTTTGGAAGGAAAAAAACCGATCCCAACCGAACTGAATATGGTCGGTTTGAACCGGTTTGCGGTTCGGTTCGGTTCCAAAACTTGAAAAAAAAAATTTCAATTTGGTTATTTATTTTGGCTCAAAACTGGACCGAACCGGAAATGTTCACCCCTATGTGAGGGAAAGAATATAATTTATGGCATCTTATTCTTATCTTAACTGTCTGAATCCATTAGGTTAAAATATCTCGTTTAAAGAGCTGTCATCTAGTATTATAGTTATCAGGAACTATAACTAGTTAGTAGAAATTTTATGGTATTGGACTCGTTATGCAAAATAAAAAATATTATCACCCTTTAAATATCCTACATGAGGTAAGCTAAATTGCTGATTTTGTAAAGGGTTTATATTATTATGCTATTGATGATAATATTCCTCACTCTAACATCAGTGAATATTCAACTACGGATACTTCCAACTCTAGCGTTAATAAATATTACGTAACAAAAAAAATGTAGTATTCTTACCTCTAATGTCGATACACGACGTCGGGCGACGACTCCTCTTTTTTTGTTTAATTTAACAAAAAGTTTTTTTTTCTGATTGGGGGAAATGAAGATTTTATTGGAGTCGCCATCTAGTAATTTGAGGGAACTAAAAATCCCAAATTAGACACTGGTCCCAGAGATTCGGGTACTGGGTTAGTTATGATTAAGGGAAGGTAGACACCACCCTTAAAACATCCTTTCAAAAGAAAGGTTACCCTTACTTGTGTGTTTTTTTTATTTGTTTCAAATGATATTATATTTTGAGCTTATTTGCAATTTTATTATTTTTTTTAATGGTTAACGTCGGTCCCTAAAAATAGGAGACACGTTAAAAATGACATCAGTCCCTAAAAATAGGAGACTTGTCTAAAATATTGACGCTTAAACCCTAAAAAGGAGAAGTACGTCTGAGTTACCAAAAAAACTATGGACATAATCCATATTGGTGTTGTAACCCATTTCTGGGTCCCCACATAAAAAATAATAAAATACAAAAAAATACAAAAAAATATATTATCAAAAAATAGAACAGTGAAAAAATGCCAAAGCGCCCTAAAAATGCTCAAAAATTGATTGAGGATGTTCAAAAATATAAAAATTAATTTTTGACAGTATATCATTGACTGATGAGAGCCCCGATGATAAAGAAAATTCAATTTGTGGAAGAAAAATGCAAAATCAGAAGTTTATGGACTCAATTAAATTTTATTGAAGGTTTAATTGAATTTATAGATTTTAATTGCAAGAAAAATTGATTTTGGAGTTAATTTGGGCTTTAATTAGGAGAAATTAATTTTCTGGGGTCAAATTATAATTTTTGGAAGTTAATTTGGTCAAATCAGGGGCTTAATTGCATAAATATTGAAGTTTAATGGCCAATTAGGGACTTAATTGAAGAAATCCGAGACCAAGGACTAAATTGAAAACGCGCGCAAATGAGGGCCGAAATTTGAATCTGAGTTTTGGCGCCTTTTCCTTTTAAATGAAACGGCGCGTTTTGACCAAAACGGCGCCGTTTCATTCACTGTTGCAAAAAAAAAAAAAAAAAAAGAAGCCCAAAACGGTGCCGTTTTGACGGCACTGTATTTCTTCTTCCCTGCGCACGCGAGAGCAGGGGAAGAAGAAATTTTTTCTTCTCCCTTTTCGCCGAACTTCTTTCCCGACGCTTCAAAAAGACGCCCACAATAGCCACTTGCATACTTTTTCGGCCACTTGGATAGTGGAGGGGCGGCCAACAGTGGCCGCCCCAACAGTCCCCCCTGTTTTTTGCCTATAAAAACAGGGGAGAAGAAAGAGAAAAAAAGGAGACAGAAGGAGAAGAGAGAGGGGAGAGAAGGAGAGGACCGAGAGAGAGAGTAGAAGAAGAAAAGAAAAGAAAAGAAAAGAAAGAGGTTCTCACCTCTGCACCGAAGAAGAAAAACAGGGGACAGGCTGCCACTGCCATCGCCAGCACCGCCTCCGCCTCCGCCTCCGCTGCCACCAGCAGTCGTCGGCGTCGCCGCCTCTCTAGGTAAACACTGCCCCCTTTTATTTTTATTTTCGTTTCTTCCCTCGCCATGCAGGACGTGCACGGTGCACGCCTGCAGGCGAGGTGAAGATGCTAAGGTGGGCTGGGCCCGAGCCCAGCCCATGCATTTGGGCCAGGTTTGGCCCAGCCCACTGAAATGGGCCGGGTCCGGCCCATTTCAATCCATTTCAATTTTTATTTTATTTTTTTATATAGAATTTTTACAATTTTTCCAGCACATGTTTTTATCAATTTTGCTTAATATCGGTCTGTATTTTACATCGTAAAAATATAAATTCGGTATTAAAATACCCGGTTTTCGTCCTGCGGTACTGTTCACACAGCATAAAAAAAAAATCAAAAATATTTGTTTCAGCATTTTATAATTTTTCCGCATAGTTTTTTATGTCATTTTGATTAATATCGGGCATTATTTTTACATCGTAAAAATATAAATCCGGTATTAAAATACCCGTTTTCGGCAAAAACTTCCAAAAATAAAAAAAAATTAAAAAAAGATAAAAAAAAATGTTTTTGTGCATACGGCCAAGTGTCTCAAATCTAAAAAATCATATCGTATTTTGCATATGTAAAAAAAAATATTTTAGCATGCATTTTGGCTTTAATAACCAGTTTATTAAAGTCAAGAGAACATTGGCCAAAATCTCAAAAACAACAAAATATTTTATTTTGTTTGATTTTAGTATCAGAGATTATGAATTTATACGTAAATCGTATTCCTGATATTAAAAAGATATTTTCTTTTGACGACTTCGAATAGTTAGTTTTTTACCCGATAAAGATAAGGATCTCCTTACAGAGGAGGACTTTTCTTAAACCGTAAACGAACCAACAATTAAAAAACCACAACACGATTTTAGATTTTATCAGACATTAAAACAATGCAGCCTACCTTAGGTAGGGCGTAGTTGGGGTGCTAATACCTTCCCTTTACGCAACCAGTCTCCGTACCCGATCTCTAAAGACCAGTTAAGGTTCCTAGTAACCAGAATACTAGGTGGCGACTCCCAGTCCATATTTTCACATATAGAGACAAGAATTCCTTGTCTCTCCCTTTTTTCCAGGAATAAAATATTCCGATTTTTCCCTTGAGGGTGGACGATCGCCGCGCCGCCGCACACGTGCGACAGTTGGTATTTAAACTTTTGACATCGGTCATTTTCTGTAAAAGAGACGTGTCGACGAACAGTATTTGTTTATCGTTGAGAAATGGGTATCTGTATTTGATAATTGGGGCTTTGGACCCACGAACGATAACACGATAGGATGAGTATTGGACCCGCATTGTTTTTCTTTTATATTTATTTTTATTTTGTTTTTATTTTGTTTTTTTTACATGCAAGAAAATTTATATACAAAATAAAAAATGTTAGAAATAATAAAAAAAAAAATTACCCGAGTGCCCCTGTATAGGTAAAAGACTGAAATACCCTCGGATTTCTCAGAAATTTACGAAAATGCCACTGGCGGCGCTTGTGGATCACGCGCGGTTACTGATGGTGGTGGTCTCGACGGTCGTTGATGGCTGATGAGGGAGAATCAACGACTTGAAGGTTTGGTGGCCGACGACGTTCGCGGCCTTTTTACGGCCAGATGAAGCGGTGAAAACGATGAAAACCACCGGGGTTTTACTTTACAACATGTGAGGAACCTTTCTGTGGTGTTTCGGGGGCTTGATACGGCCGGAGATGGGAGATCGGAGGAGAGAGAGAGAGTCGCCGGCGAGAGAGAGAGATGCTCTGAGATT